>JAKELI010000166.1:0-89261 GCA_021525025.1 Lactarius hengduanensis | reverse complement strand
GCCTCCTCTTCCTCGATTGATGAAGCCTCCTCTTGGCGCGTAGGGAGGGGCACCTTGGGTGGCGTTCCTCATTGCATGGCGTTATGCGGGTCTGCGTCTTCTGATCCTGCGAGGCGAGCGCGGATCCTTCCCGGGGTTGTGTCCATGGCGTCAGGATGGTTTCGATATTGCTGCCATCCTTGTTGTCGCTGGGGAGGTTGGAATCGAGCGGGTTGGTTCTGACGGGGTCGTTGCTGTTGTTGCTGGGTTGTCTCCCAAAGCCGTCGACTCTTGCTTTTACGTGGAGATACCTTTCTGTTGCTCTATGAGCGCGTTCTTCCACTGCTGGTAGTTCGTGGGGCTGTGGAACTGGTAGGCATTGCGATATAGGTCATGGGGAACTCCTCTGGTGAACTTGTCGAGGACCAGCGGTTCGTCTAGGCGGTTATTTAGCCTGTCGAACTAGTTTTTCGAATTTAGTGACGTAGCTGTCAATGTCTGTCCCTGTCATCTTGAAACCTCGATCCAGTTCTACTCTTGCGCGATCTTGTTCCATATTGTCCCGGAACTGTCCTTTGAAGGCTAGCTCTACTCCATTCCATAGCCATTCGTCGGTTTTGTTAGGTTGCGAGTCGAGCCATTTCGTAGTCTCAGTGGCCCATTCGTCGACGAGTGGTCCCTGTATGTAAGTGAGGAACATCATCGCCTTGATATATGGGACCCTCATGCTGCGGTTTGCGGCGTTGACTCCTGCGAATCGCCTCCACTGGGATGATAGAAATGGTTCTGCCTCGTCGCGATTTCCTGTGAATATTCTCGGCTCCTTTCCGAGGAATTTGTCAGTTTCGGGCAGGGGATTGCCGGGGTTCGGTGGTACGAAGTTTTCGTTATCTTCATCGTCTCCATGGCCTCCATTACCATGATCCCCGGGATCTCCTCCGGGTGGTGGTCCTCCTTCTTCCCTTCGGGGGGTGGGTTGTGCGAATAATGCGGTTCTAGCCGCGACTTGTGTGATAGTTTCTGACATAGTAGGGATGGACTCAGCGATTAGCTCCAAGTGTGCTTCTTCCTCGGGGTTTTGGATGATGCGGATTTCTTCGGGGTTGCTGGCGAGAGATGGGGATGGTGCTGGTGTTTTGGGTGTTGGGGAGCGAGCGGGTTCTTCTTCTTCTCCGTCTCTTAATCCCCACTTGTCTCTTGTTACTACGTTGCTTTGTAGGATGTCAAGGTTGAGGCTTTTGCTAGCCGGTCTGATGACTTCGTATTTGTTATTGAGGTCGTTCCAGCGTATCTCGGTCCAGCAGGTGTTCTCGAAGTTGAATTCTACTGCGATGATCTGAGTAGCTCCTTTTCTGTCAATATAGTAGGTGACATAGCCTGGGTCCTCTGCGTCGTCTTTCCAAAACGCTGTTTCTAAGTATCGTTTTGGTACGTTGCGTTCTCCTCGTCTTTCGATGTAGTAGGGCCTAAAGGGCACCCAATAGTCTCTTGTTGTTCTCGGATTGGCCACGATTGGGATCTTGGTCTTAATGTAACGTCTACCACGGACGTTTGCCTGACTTAGGCGTCTCGGGTTGTGGCGATCCGATTCGAGTAGTAGAGTCGGTTAGCAGGAGTCTCGGGATGATGAGCTGGATGAGGGAACAGACGTTCCTCTGGTCCTGCTTTATATCCGTGGAGGTCGTCTCCCTGTTGAACTCCGATGGGTCGATCGGAAAGGATCTTCAAGTCGTCCCAAGAGTCGTGATCGACGACGTAGAAGGAGGTGTAAGGGCGCGCGACTCGTTCGTTGAGGTAGAGGAACACTAGGTGACACGTAGCGTCCAAAGGATATTCCACTGCCCGCGGGGGACTCGGGATAAGTCACGGGGATCCCTGGTCTAAGGGGATATGCCGGACGACTCACTTAAAGGGGGGTTCCCTCTAGCGTAGATGAGAGTAGGAAGAGTGGTATTTCGAAGAAGACCAAGATACCGTTCTTGGTCTTCGCTTGGAACTACTTATACAAATACGCGCGGGCTTTCAACCGCCGCTTAAGTACTACTAGCCTATAGCGTAAGTAGAGCAAACCCTAGTACAGCTATCCTAGTAATGAGTCATGATCCGAACCGTATCGTACACAATCACATGTACCGGAGCTTACCCGGCTGACTGATCAACTAAGTCCATGACTATATGCTGCTGACGCGGTGTCATACCCTTGTACGTCAGTGTCCACTTCCGGGCCGAAACGCTCCGTTAGTCCGAACCGTAACATAGTAGGCCTGATTACAGTAGCGCTACAGTAGTAGGCCTGATTACAGTAGCGCTACAGTAGTAGGCCTGAGTACAGTAGCACTACAGTAGTAGGCCTGGGTACTACAGTAGCACTACAGTAGTAGGCCTGAGTACAGTAGCACTCCAGTAGTAGGCCTGGGTACAGTAGCACTATGGTAGTAGGCCTGGGTACTACAGTAGAACTATGGTAGTACTACATAGAACATAAACGTTGCTACTACCACCTATGGGTCACTATGGCTCTATGAGCACTACTGTAGAACTACTGTAGAACTACTGTAGAACTATAGTAGAGGTCCAAGAATTGCTGATCTGGTAGCTTAAATTCCAGGGTTTGCTACAATGCTACCAAGTCTCTACCATCTACTACCAGCAACTACCAGCAACTACCAGCAACTACCAGCAACTACCAGCAACTACCAGCAACTACCAGCAACTACCAGCAACTACCAGCAACTACCAGCAACTACCAGCAACTACCAGCAACTATGGTGTCTACAAACATCTACAGTCTCTACCGGTTTACTACCCAGTCTCTACCAGCCTACTACAAAAGTCTACAACCATCTACAGTTGTTACAGTGTCTACAGTGTCTACCAAGTCTCTACAAGGATTTTTTGCGCAACCCAGGGATTGCTGATGACCCCAAAGCAGACCAGGAAGATATACACCAGCGTGGCGATACCCAGGATGTTATATGGAGCCGACATATGGTGTCGCCCACCCACCGAAGGAGACAACGGCAGGCAAAACAGCAGCGGGAGACACACAACAAACCGGCTCTCTGCCACGCAAAGGGCAGGAGCGCTGGCGATAGTCGGAGGACTAAGAACATCACCATCCGACTCTCTATACGCACATGCTAACATACTCCCTTTACCCCTAGAAATCGACAAGCAATGCAGCCGCGTGGCACTGCGCTTAGCCACCCTCCCGGCTAGTGTTTTAAAGTCCGGTCCGGTCCGGTTTTTTTACCTAATTTGAGTAAGACCGGGACCGCAACCGGTCCACAATTTCTCGGCCCAGCAAGAAAACCGGACCGGACTGTGTAAGACCGGTCTATGTCGGTTGGGTTGCGGTCTGTGGACCGGTCTTAACCGGTCCCTTCCACAACCGGTCTACAGCTGGTCTACAACCGGCCTAAAGCCAGTCTACAACCAGTCTACCACTGGTCTTCAACCATAATCAAGGAGCATATTGTACTGTATTTCTTCTACAGGTACATAGTTACATTCTACAAACTATGTTATCTCTATCGTAGCGCCGCAGCGCCGGTGCTGCAGGCGTCGGTGTCGTAGTGGCTGGGCACCGTGTCGCTGTCATAGCGAGACGGCGCCGCGCGTCGGTGTAGCGTGCTGGCTGGCACCGTGTCGCTGTCACCGTGTTGCTGCAGCGCAGCGTCGGTGGCTGGGCACCGTGTCGCTGTCGTAGCGAAACGGCGCCATGCGTCGGTGTCGTAGCGTGCTGGCGCCGTGTTGCTGCAGCGCGGCGTCGGTGTTGCAGTGGCCCGACGCCGTGTCGCTGTCATTCCATGGTGGCGCGGCATCGGTGTCGTAGTGGCTGGGCGCCGTGTCGCTGTCATAGCGAGACGGCGCCGCACGATGGTGTCGTAGCGTGCTGGCACTGTGTCGCTGTCGCCGTGTTGCTGCGGCGTGGCGACGGTGTCATAGTGGCTCGGCACTGTGTCGCTGTTGGCGCCGTCGTAGCTCAATGGCGCCCCGTGTCACTGTCCTAGCGCACAGCGCCATGTTGCCGTTGTAGCGTCGCGGCGTCAAACTTGCACGCCGAATGGCCTGCATGCGGCGAGGTGGTGAGAACCTGACTGAAAACCTAGAGAACATTGCAGTTAGTCAGTAAAAGGATAAGGAAAGAAAAACTTAGCTTGTTCAAGTTTGAGGGCCAGTCGACGACTGCGCCATGGTGGTTGTTAGGTAAGTGACATGCTGACACGACTCTGACACGTCGCAGCATGTCCGGTCCGGCGATCTGCATGCCCACAAAACCCACGAACCCGTGACACGGGAAGGGCCTGGGCACCAACTAAAAGTCCTGTTAAGGACCGGTTGCAACCGGTCTTTTGGCAGTCTGTTGATAAAATAAATTGCTGATAGACTGCAACTGGACCATGCTGGAATCACATGCAACTGCAACTGAAAGTCCAGTTGCCACCAGTTGGGTCCAGTTGGGTCTAGTGTTTTAAAGTCCGGTCCGGTCCGGTTTTTTTACCTAATTTGGGTAAGACCGGGACCGCAACCGGTCCACAATTTCTTGGCCCACCTAAAAAACCGGACCGGACCGTGTAAGACCGGTCTACGTCGGTTGGGTTGCAGTCTGTGGACCAGTCTTAACCGGTCTCTTCGACAACCGGTCTACAGCCGGTCTTCAACCGGTCTTTGGCCAGTCTACAACCGGTCTACACTGGTCTACAATGAGAATAATACCATATATTTCTTCTACAGCTACAAGTAATTACATTGAAGTTCTATCTATCTAAACCGTGTCATAGCGCCATACTACCGCGTGACGGCGCCGCGTCGGACTCGCAGCGCCAGGGCGCCGTGTTGCTGCGGCGCCGAATCGGTGTCGCAGCGCCAGGGCGCCGCGTCGGTGTCGTGGCGTGACGGCGCCGTGTCCGTGTCGCAGCGTCCAGACGCCATGTTGCTGCGGCGCCGCGTCGGTGTCGCGGCGTGACGGTGCCGTGTCCGTGTCGAAGCACCAGGGCGCAGCGTCAATACGCCGCGTCGGTGTCGTGGCGTGTCGGTGTCGCAGCGTCAAGTCGCCGTGTCGGTGTCGAAGCACCAGGGCGCGGCGCGGCGTCGGTGTCGAGGCGTGACGGCGCCGTGTCGGTGTCGCAGCGTCAAGGCGTGACGGCACCGTGTCGGTGTCGAGGTGTGACGGCACCGTGTCGGTGTCGCAGCGTCAAGGCGCCATGTCGGTGTCGAAGCACCATGGCGCGACATGGGGTGTAGGCGAGACGGTGCCCACCAACGACTGTTCGGCATTTCCAAGCATGGGCTGGGCACGATCCCATAACCGTCTGTCGCACGGCGTATGTATGCGCATAGAAAGGGCAGAAGGGAATGGACACACCTCAAAGACACGATCGCGCATCTCGACGTCGCCGTCCGTGCCTTTTCATGCTGGGTCTGTTTGGCCGTCGTTTTCACGAGACACCGGCGTGGGGTCGTCGCCGGGACCAGTGACGGAGATCGCCGTCATGTCGTTCTCCCGTTCCGGGGGCGATGATCTGGACGGCGGGGCGAAAGGCGAGGGTGAGACTGACGAGGAGGCAGACGCGACTGTGGTGAGGGTCTTGCTTGTAAGGGATATGGGCGCCGTCGCAATCGCGGAGTTTCTTAGCAAGGTCGAAGTCGATGACATTAACGAGATGTGAGCCATGGCCGGTGCCCTTGACGAAGTTGGCGGGCTTGATGTCGCGATGAACGAGGTCATGCGAGTGAATGAACTCGATGCGGAATAACTGAACCCATAATTAGCACACGCACGATAATAGCCGAGAGTAAGGGACGGCAGGTTTCCAACCAAAAAATAATGGGAGGGGGGTTTGGGGGGAAATGAGGACGTACGAGCTGGTTGGCAAGGAGTACTGTTTTGAGAGCAAAGCGACGACTGCACATCTTGAAGAGGTCCTCGAGGGAAGGACCGAGGAGATCGATGACCATGACCGGCGAGGTGTTACAGTAAAGCGCAGTACTAAAGTCATCATTGTAGTCAGTGGTGGTCCGGAAATGGGGGCTGAATGGTACTAACAGATTAAGTGGCGGCGGTGTGGGGTAAACCTCAATATGAGCAGGGTGAGGAATTGCAGCTTGGGTGTCGAACCGTCGATGACCCGGAGACGTTCACAATGTCGAAGCCTCGAAGGCAAGACAGGAGGGCTGGGGTTGGGTGACGCCAGTCGCCCTCCACCGAGTAGTTCTGAGCTGATGGGAGGCTGTTGATTGCGACAAGCAACCAACAAGATAAGAAGAAAAAACGAAAAACGAAAAGAAAAAAAAAAGTATCGGTAGAGAGGGCAATGAACGAATTCGGTGAGTTTTGTGTGACTGATACAGTACTGTAACGTGGTGTACGCGGTAAGATTCTCGAATCCCTGGGACCCTTACAATATTCCACCCCACCTCACTCCTATACTTTTTTGCGTTTGCGGCGTGTTATGATGGTTACTCGTTCAGTTCGATTTATTTGGAACTCGAAAACACATGCGTGAACTTCAAGTTGTGCGTGAAGATACGGTACCTACCCGCGGCCTAATATATCATCACGGTACAACCTACCCCTCTTAAAGTTCGCTTCGATTGCAAAGCTCCAGGAGATTGATGCTCTACCGTTCCCGGCCTTCTACAACCTGAGCAATGCTATTAAGGTGTGAGGTTGTCACGGTCTAGCTCTATACGTTAAGATAAAAGACTAGTCTATGGGTAATCGATAGCCATTTCATCCTCGTCCCCATCGAATTCGGCGTCCAAGGAGTCCTTCCCCAAAAGGTCCTGGTAGCACTCAAGGCTGACGTCTTCAACCTCGGCCGCATTCCAAGCAGCGAGATCAGGAATCGTGTTGCGCCACCCGAACTTCATGATCTGAAGCTCTTCAAACCTTTCTGCCCCCAAACGAGCGCGGCGGTCATCAGCCGTTTGCTTACTTGCTGAGAAGAGCCGTTCACAAGGTACAGATGATGCTTGACAGGGGAGAACATCGAGGGCGATCCGCGCGAGGGTTGGATAGAGTTGTTGGTGTTCCTGACATCGTACAATAAAAATATTGACAAATGTTGACAAAACTGACGCAAACCTGCCACCATTCGACTATGTCAGTTTCCTTAGTGACGTTGGCAGGAATATCTTTGAGGTAGCGGCGTAATTCAGCTGCCCACCCTTCGTCATGATCCAGTGTCAGAAGACTTTGACGATGGCGATCATATTCGGAGAGGAACGAGTGGGCAGGGGTATCAGGGGGTGGGGAGGATGTCATCGTCATGGCATCCTCCTCCCTCGGTTGCGTCTTCCAGTAGTGTTCCATCTGCGATACCTATTAGAATATAGAACAAATACGAACATAAAAACTTACTGTTTGCTCAACTATCTTTCGAGCCTCATCTTGCCAATTCTTTGCGTTTCTATTTCCCGCGGCACGCTCCTCGGACTGCTCCTTCTCACCTCCCCATGCCAACCTGATGTACGTGAGCTTGAAGTAAGGGTGGAGAACTATGTGAGAGAATTGTGAATATGACCATTCTCGATCAATAATACCTGTCAACGTACTAAGGGCAAGCACATAGGTGGGCTTCTCATCGAATCGAGAATAATACTTATTAAGTTTACTCAGGCCATCGGAAATTGCGTTCTTGTAAGCAGCGTATCGTGGGTTGTCACACTTTGCTTCCCAAGCTGTTTGTAGTTCCTCGATTGCGGGAAGGGCTCGCCACAAGGTTGGCTGTCGCTCAGGGGAAAAGTAGTGTTGTATTGTCTTAGAGTCCTGAGGTGCCGAGAGCAGCTCAGTAAGTGTTAAACGATGGAATAGGAGTCGGGCACGCACCGCGAGAATGTTTCTGGCATCATAAACACGGTCCCAATCCTCGCCAGATAACTTGAACGCTGCCCATGGGATATGCTTGACAATGCGTCCCTCTTGGTGGAGGGTTGTGATGTCTCCAAATCGTTCATCGGCTGCTGCAATGAATCGATTTATAGCCTGTACTCATACTCTCAAAAAATGTGAGCGGGAAATTTGTTACTGTGAGCACCTTTCGAAGAGTGTATGTGCGATCCAGCATGGAATACGCAGATCCCCATCTGACATTGCTATGAAGGGGAATCTTGAGTGGTTCAGTGACACCGCATTCGACTTGCAGCTTGTGGAAGAACTCGATGCGTTGTCCAGATGATTGAATCTGGGAAGTGTGAGATGAGTCGAAACGATTCAGCTTGATGACGTGGGGTTCTAACCTTGATAGCCAGTGTCCGAATTGCGGCAATAACATCCAATGACCCACCAAGCACACGGTTAGTGGGTAAGCCGGGATCATATTCCCATATGGCTGTCGTATTCTCGACAGCGGCGATCTTGGTAATATGTGACATGATGTCGATATTAGCCAAGTTCACAACATGTTCGAGGCATCTACACCCGCGCTGCATTGAGTCCTCGATCTCAGATCACATATGAAACTCACGGAAGTTGATTTTTTGAAGCATCCCAATCATGAAGCTTTCGGCGACCATGGAGGCATTCGATTGTCTTGCAAATTGTAGTGTTGCTTGATGCGTTGTCGAGAGTTACTGTGTAAAGCTTGTTACAAAAAGATCAATATAGCACAGTCACGGTAGTAAGGGATATGGCCTGGGTCAGCGCGTTACCTTGGAACCTCGTCGATTACATATCCCAACTCGGTCACACAGCCCAATGAAATACTAGTGTGGTCGTACCTATGCAAAAATCGACTTTTCATTTTCTGTAGCTTCAACAACACATCGTAGCTACTTCATATTGTACATACCAGTAGAAGAATGGATATACTATTCAATGGCGATTTTTCCTTATTTTTATTTTGGCCCCTAGAGAGCACGACTGACTTCACCCCCCAATGCAAATTTGATCGCCCACTGGCCCCTCAAGGTGAGATTACCTTCTACAACTCTATCGCATGTACGATATCACCCCAAATTTATCATGGGTATTCTCACTGGTCTCTTCTAACACTCTATTCCAACAGATCTGTGTGGCATTTAGCAAGATCGTTGGGATCTGGTGGTCTGGGCCTTTACTTTTTACGACTCCCCTCTCTTCCTTGTTGCACTGTAGTCGAAATTCTCAATACATTTTTATTTTTTGTTATGATCTCATATCTACAGATCCTACTTTACCTACTGTATTTTTTTTGGGCAAAAAGGAACACAGGAAAAGGGTGATCTGAGGCCATTTTAAAAATTTGCATCCTCGTGACCATTTGCATCCACCTGACAACACTAGTAACGCCCAAGGTTGTCACCACTATGATCCCCTGAAACACCCTTGAATCCCACGACTTCTGCTCTCATCTTCCATACCCTGCCCTTGACTTCGATCCAGTGGGCTGTCATTCCGAGAAACGAGGCCTTGGTGGTGTCAGCAGACCAACCGTCTGCAGTACATGAGATTTTTCCAGGTGCAGCCTGTCCGAGTCATTCCGACTCGTTTGTGAGATTCTTGTTGTACTGTCCCATTATTCTGCTTACAATGATGTCGTCCTTCAGCTCTTGAAGCCACTGGACAAACTTATTATGAATATATCTTGTAACGTTGTGAGTACTCGGCAGGTCTTTTGAGATCGACTTTGGCCTCATTGCAACCAAGCAGTTCCGGAACAATGCCTTATCTGCGACAGCTAGGGACTGTGTATATAGTTCGTTACTCCTCGGTAAGGGTGCCAAGAACACTTAAAACATACCTGGTCGTCGCATGCCACATATTGGGCCACTGCATGCAAAATACCATCATGCGTGAATTCTCTCGGGCTGCGCGCTTTCTCAAACATGCCATCCAACTTTGGTTGTTTATGCTTATCACCACGCTTCTCAGCTTCCATCTCCTTCCAAATGGGGCGAGGAATGGCCCAATGGTGAACTGGTATGTCCGAATCTTCGCACCTCTTTTTGTATGACTCCCAATGCTGTCTAGCATGTTGACGACATGTCGAGTTGCTCCCCTTCAGGAATGCCCTTCGCAGCCCTTGACGCTTCATCAATTCTTTGTCCTCTCTAGTATTTGTGTCAGTACGTTCGTTTATCCATTCCGAGTCACCTGATGCTGACCTGCACAGATTGCACCATCGTCCCTTCACCGTCTCATAGGTGTCGTTCTTTTTAAACTTCACTGATGTGATCTGCGAGAAGAGCAATAAGATGTCCTTTGTCGAATCAGTCTTCACTCTTAGCTCCATTGGGACCCTGCTGCGGTGCTTTTCCTCAAGGTCACTGGTGCTGTCCTGTTACGAATTAAATTTGTCATGGTGAATAATTGACGTCGTTTTATTAATGTTACTGACACAAACCTCATTCCTTCTAGATCGGGTTTGTTCACCATCTTCCCCCGAACTGTCGCACACAACAATCTCAGGTACGTTTGGCTCTTCATCAGTGACTTCTTCAATGACATGTCTTGAACGTTTTTTGCGTATTGCAGGCTGGTGGTTGGATGCCTCACTTTCACCACCACTGGATGCTTGCCTTTTATGGGTGTTGGCCTTTGTACGAGATGCTTTAGAGTTTTTAGATGAAGTTCCTGTTTTGGGCTTCATCTCCGAGTGTGTGGGTGCATCTGTAACTGCAGTAGGTGTTCAGAGCTGTTCGGAGCCGTTCAAGGACACTCTGAACAGCTCTGAACAGCTCTGAACAGCTCTGAACACCTAATTGCGTTTACAGATGTGTTAGGGCGGCTGGGCGAGCAAAATTGGCAACATGTGTCATTATTTGGTCCGAGTTTGAGATTTGTGCACCTGTTTGTTGTTGATTGGCTACCAAATAAAAAATCTTCTTCTAGTCTTTGTGTACTTTTCCTGCACATCAGTAGCTCAATATATAAGATCCCTGTCAGCTTGTTGCAACTAAAAGTCCTATCTAAGACTGGTTGCAACTGGTCTTTTGGCAGTCTGTTGATGAATCAAATTGTTGATAGACTGCAACTGGGTCATGCTGGAACTACGTGCAACTGCAACTGAAAGTCCAGTTGCCATCAGTTGGGTCCAGTTGGGTCCTCAGTCTTTTTTCAGTCCATAGGACAGGACTTCGAAACACTACTCCCGGCCAACCACCCGCTCACCAAACCGTACAGGAGATGCACCAAGCGTAGAGTTAAATGGCACAAAACTCCGCTGCACCACCTGGCGGAGAGCTACCAGGCAGACCCAGACAAACTCAAAACAATCCCAGCTATAGGAAGAAACCCAGCGCTGCTAGGCAAGCGCCCCTTCAGAACCGTCATCCCCAAAGACAAAAGCAGTTCCAAAGACGCAGACGCGCATGCTCCCGAGCACATAAAAGTCTACACTGACGGCTCGGCGCACGGCGGGAAGGTAGGGACCGTGGCAGTAATGACACACGGAGGCGAAACACTGGGAAGGCTCCACTACCACCTCGGTCCAATAGAAGAGCACATGGTCTTTGAAGCGGAACTGGTGGGAATACTCCTGGGCCTCCAGTTGATAAAGTCGAGCAAGAAAGGTAACCTGGCGTACGCCATAGGGGTGGACAACCAAGCAGCTATCAAAGCGCTCTCATCAAAGCTAAACAAACCAGGGCACTACATTGCAGC
This sequence comes from Lactarius hengduanensis, assembly GCA_021525025.1. NCBI lineage: Eukaryota > Fungi > Basidiomycota > Agaricomycetes > Russulales > Russulaceae > Lactarius > Lactarius hengduanensis. The sequence continues at coordinate 77,695 of JAKELI010000166.1, read as the reverse complement.
GGAGGCACTGAACATGGCAGCGAAGATAAGAAAAGCAAAGGGTAAAAAATACGCTCTAACAGTCAGATGGACTGCGGGGCACTCCGAAATAAAAGGGAACGAAGAAGCCGACGAAGAAGCAAAAAAGGCAGCCGAAGGAACATCTTCCCCCACCTCCCTCCTACCAGCGCTCCTAAGGAAAGGCATTAAGATAAGTAGATCGGCAGCAAAACAATCTCTGCACGCGAAAAGGAAGATCAAATGGAGGAAAGGATGGGAGGAATCGACGAGATTCGAAAGGACTAAGCACATAGACCCATCCCTCCCCTCGCGCAAATTCGTCGAGCTAATAAGTAACAAAAAACTTTCCAGGGCGGCGGCGAGCAAAATGTTCCAGCTCAGAACGGGACATATACCACTCAACGCGTACTTGCATAGATTCAAGAGAAAAACTAGCGCGAAGTGCCCAGCATGCGGAGCAGAGAGAGAAACCCCCCAGCACTTCCTCCTGGAATGCCTGGCGTACGCATACAAGAGAGGGAAACTCAAGGCGAAAAGGGGAAGCAAGGAGAGGAAGTTCGCGGAGATGCTCTCAAAGGAGGATGGAGTGGAAGAGCTCGCAGGATACATACAGGCCACCGACAGATTCAAGCAAGAAGACCCGAACCCCCCTAACTCTCAAAACCCACAACCCCAAAGCTAAGCCACCGCCAAGGTGAGCAAACACTTTCCAACAAACCACGCAAAACCCCCCACGATCCGCCAGGCCCCAAACAGGCCGCTTCAAGGCATGAAGAGTAAACGGACGGTGAAGCACACCCGGACATGAAGGAACGACAATGAGACACAAGCTGAAATGCGCTGCACCCCCGCGCGCATCGCAAAACCGTTCCTTCAAACCCGACCCTTCGCCCTGGCGCAATACGCGCCCCAATAAACTCGACACTTGACGAATCGCAAAGCCGCTCCTTCACGAGTGGGGAGGTGTTCTATTGTTAAGAGGCTACTACTACAGGATGGAGGAAATGCAGAGGGAAAGGAGAGGAAAACATTTTGTAATAGTGCCACATAGGGCCATGTACCCCAAGGCGCACTCAAATGGATTCGAAAAAAAAAAGAGATGAACAGGAAAAAAGAAATAAAACAAAAAAAGCCACGTACTATTTGCATCTTCGGAATTTGTGCGAGGGGAAGGGAGAGGGTGGAGGAGGAAAGTGGTACAACACAAGGCCCAAGGGTGTGCGGCCTGTCGTCAGGTGCCTAGCGACCATTTGCGAGGTCTTTGGCGTCGGTGATCTGGGTTTGACAGAGGAGGGGTGAGTCAGGGAGAGGGGGGAGAGAGCAGAGAGAGTGTGTGTACGAGGTGATGGGGGGGAAAAGCGATGTTGATGGCTTACGAGTGTTGGTGCAACAACCCGTGGGAACCCGTGTGTGGGTATGGGTTCACCTCGGGTTTGAAGATGGCTACCCGTACCCGTACCCCGGCAATACCCGACCCGATACCCGGCGGGTTACCCATACCCGGGCCAATCACTAGCTGGAGGATCTGATGTTGTTCGCCGATATTCTCCCATTCGGCCATGAGTTTCTCAAAACTTGAGATGGCATGGATAAGACCGGCATCGATTCATAGGACATGCTCTGTTGACATCTATGAGGGACCTTTTGGTACTGTGAGCGACGTCCTGAGCAAGCAGCTGGCTGACTTACCCGCAAAACAGTCTCCAATCCTTCCAGGATTTCCCAGTCCAAATCCGACAACACAAAACGAGAGTATTCAGTCAATTCAGTTGCAAAAAAATGGACAATAGCCTAGTTTTAAGACAGTTAATCTCTACTGGCCGAAGGTGAGACAAACGAACCGGTCGAAGAACCCTGAGACGATGGAGCATGTGATACACTGAATCCCATCTCGTTTTCACATCTCTCAGAAATTCCACCTCTGGGACGAGGACCGGTTCACAGGTGCCGTCGGGTTTCTTCTGGGTGAACCAACCACGCACATTCCCCTCTTTGATGGTATTGCGAAATTCCAGTTTGCGATTGTCCAAAGAGCGCAGGAGACGAACAAGATTTCGAGCACGCTTTAAGGGGTTGCGCTTGATGCCTGCAAACCAAGCTTTGAGTTGGGCATTACCACTGTGGTCGAAGCGGTCAGGTAGTTCTAAGTCATCGACGTCACCATTGCCATCGTCAGATTCGTCGTTGGTAGGGATCGCGAGGGGTCACCCTGGGCCCTGGGGTCATTCTGGGACAACCCTGACCCTGACCCGGAGAAACCCGTACCTGAAGTCACAGGTTTGGGTTTCTCCGGGTCAGGGTCCGGGTTATTGGGGGGTTATGGGGGGGTACTGCGGGTGAGAAAACCCGCACGGATTTACTGCGGGTTTACCGGCACTGTGTTTATTTGAAAATTTACACTGTGGACCCGGGTATTACCATGCTTGGGCAGTATATTATAGCCAAGATAATAGCAAAGAAAGTGTATTTACAATGGAATAATGTACAGTAATAATGCTACTAGTAGCCAGAATGCCACTGCAGTGCTGCTACCGTCGTCTGAGTTGCGGTCACCCCGGGCCCATTTTCGTCGATGTCACCGCTGTCGGGTTGTTGTCGTGTTGGGGTGCTGCTGCCGTCGTGTTTGGGGGTAGGCGTGGTCGACCCTGCGTTGGCAGGGCGCCGGTGGTGGTCGGTAGTTTGAGTCGTTCAGCGGGCGCATCGGCAAGTCTTCTGTTTTGCCATTGCCGCACCGTCGTCGTTGTCGTGGTTTGCAGCGCACGTGGCCGCATCAGTAGGGGGGTTGCTGCCACCGCCGCTGTCGTCCTGGTATAGAGTGAAAGGCGTACGCATGCACCGCCATCATCGCCATTGTCGTCATGACCGTGGCTACAGCTGGTAGTGGTAGGCAGCTACGGAGCCCGGAGGTGGCAACGTGATTGGTGTGTAGGCAAACCCTGCGCAAGCCAGCTGTACAGTTAAGCCACCTTTCCTACACCGCTCGGTGATTTCCGGTTCTGTTTGCTGATTAGGGCGGATTCATTCGCGGCTATATCCGAACGACAACCACGACAACCACGACAATGACCGACCAACAACCACGACAACTACAACCAACGACCACGACGATCACGACCAACCACGACAACCACAACCATGAAAACGACAGTCTCAACAACCACGGCAACCGACGACAACCACAACGACAACCACAACGACATCCCCTCGACGACTGTAACAACAACCGCGACGACGACAACGCAACGAGTCGACGACGACTCGGAACACCACAATAACGACAACGCAACGCAATGACTGGCGACCATGACACTGGCGAGCGGCGGGCATTTCATACAAGTAGGAGTAGTAGTTATTTTAGTTTAGTACACATAGCTTTCAATAATAACAGTTTGCCAAGCTCGTACCAAGGCTGAAAACCCGCCGTAACCCTGTCGACGGGTACGGGTTTCCGAGGGGTAGGAAAATTGCGACCCGGACCCCGACCCGGGATGACCCCTACCCGTGACCCGTGGGGTTTTCCAAACCCGCTGTGATCACTATCGACGCAGCGTCATTCTCTCTGAGTCTCTGACCTCAGACTTGTCAACGTGTCGACGCGGCGTCATTGTCTCCCTGTTTTAAAGCCGTGCTGTTTCACACAAATACAAGGGGCTAAACCATCCAAGTGAACGAGGGCAAGAGATTATATTGAACGACGCGTCGACGCGAATTGAAACCTCAGTGTTACGGTTTCGCCCTCGACCGTCCCCCGATCACCCGCCAAGACCCCGAAGAACACCGCAATATGAAGAAGTCCCTCGGATATTGCCAAGGAGGAAACCCAAGTTATGAGGCTCGTGGCTGAGAGTGCCCGACCAACCAAAGCTGAGTCACGTGACTATCACTACCACCCTGGAAGCGCTCAGAAGCCTTGGGAGTAGATCACGTGATCTCTCATAAACGCCCGTCATGTGACCCTGGCACGTGACCTGGCTAGACCCGCACCAGATGGTTCCAGATGAGCTTGTGCCTGGACCGACCTAGACCGCCTCGTGTTTGATGACTCGTACGTGCCTGTATCGATTGTGCCTTGATTCTGATGGCTGTATGCCTCGTGTTCCCTTATCGCTGACTCGTGCCATGAGTGCCTTATGCCATTGGCTGACTCTTATCTCTGACTCGTTGTGACTCATTCCTAGGACCCGTGTATTAGGGTTTCGGAGTTGCAAGCTGAGGTTCAAACCTCCTTGCTGTAGTATATAGTGCTGGGCTTATGGTCGCTGAAGACCTAAGCTTAACTTCTTGGACTATACCACCCAAACGCCTTGCTACTCCTAGCTGTCTGCTGGTTGTATGCTGAATAGACTTTGGTTGTTCTACCCATCCTGTTCTTAGCTGTTGGCTGTCTGTAAAGCGCCATATCCCTTCTTTCCTTTCCCTTCCTCTCACTGCCGTCTTATACCGACGCGCTGTCCATACTCCGCTTTATTGCAACTGCCACCCTCTTTACCTTGTGGGTCACCCTTATACGTCTCTCTCACGAGATCATGCAACGCCGAGTATCCGAGTTCGACATCCACTGTGATCGTTTGGTCTACGTGTAGCCCTATTACCGATTCTAGGAAGTACGCCCGGTGGAGCGTAACACTCAGACTGACATCAGTTAGGACGGGGTTCATCTACTTTCCTGGTGACTTCATCTCCAAGGGCCACCTTCATGTCTTTATCACTAATCAGGTCAAGTGTGCTCCACATCCCAACACAGAGCAGGGCACGCGTTGACTCGAATGAGAGTCGGTTACGGACGTGGGGAAGGACAAGGCGGCCTTGACTAAACACCCACTCAACGTCGACTGTAGTGGCTAATTAGAAGTTGTAAATAATCCTAACAGATAGTGAAAGGGAGATGATACGCACCTGGGATCGATAAATAATTGTGCGCCATACGTGAGAGGCTGGGGAAGCTCCTACGCCTCTCATACCACCATGAGAGCGTGTCCTTCACTTCCTCGACTCCAGTCGCAAGGTAGCGATCAAGTTCGTTATTACGATCCGAGGACATCACGGACATGAGTGCGAGGTCGGGCAATTCGTCAAATATATTCTTGGCTCTCGAAAAAGTCTGTGAATCGAACAGTTAGCCAATAAAAGAAAAGAGCAGTTCTACTTACGACTTTGTCACCGTCATCCTCCACACTGGCATTGTCGTTGTCGTCCTGGCCTTCGTCCAACTCGTAGGACTGGCTGAATTCCTCTTGAACGATATCGTGTGCGGCTTGAATCCACGTGTCCTCCCACTTATGTTTCTTGAAGTATTCCAGCTTGTGGCAAGGATGGAGCACTGAGAGCACATGTCTTAGCATGTTAGAGACAAATATATGATGACTTACCCATAGCAATACGATACACCTCCGAGTGGTCGGTTTTGTTGTAGTACCGATTCATCGTGTTCTTGCCAATAGCGAGCGCCGCGCGTATGGAAGGCCCATATTGATAAGGGCTGTTGGACACTGTGGTGAGGACCTTGTTGATGTGATCCATTGCCAGGATAACTGCTGCAAGGTTTGGCATTCCTCGTGAAAAATACAGTGTTGCGTCCTTAAAAATCTGTCCAAAAAGAATGTCAGAGATAGAAGAAGATAACGAAACAACAACTCACTTTCAATACATCACAGAGTTCTCCCACAATTTTCCATTCCGTCGGTAACAATTCATATTTGTGAAGATCATAATCGCGGTTGGCAGTTATTGCGTCAATTGCCGAGCGATACCTGAGGGCGAAGTCCAGCATGTCATACGTCAAGTTCCAGCGAGTTGAAACATCGCGTGGCATCATGCACTTCGAGAGGTGGTGGGTTGATAGGGTTGCAAACCATTTGGGGAGGAGAAGGGTTGTGGAGTTCTTGAGAGCAAAGGCGAGTCTACGCAGCTATGTACCACGTGACCACGTCAGTACAATGTGCGACAAGTCAAACAATTAACATACCTTGATCAACATTGATCGCATGGGTTGTGTGCTCTCGTCGAGCTGGTTTGCCTCTTCCTCTGTTAGTCCGTCACAGAGGTCCACCCAAGGGTTGAGTGGCCGATCATCGTCGTCGACCTCCTGTGTCTCCTGCTCTGCGCGCTCCTCAGAGTCAAGGTCCTTAGCTAAGTCGGCAAGCGCTTGAGCGGCCTTGTCAAGAATGGCACCGGGGTTGGCCTTTGGTACATCAAATTGCTTGAGAATGGCCTTCACTACGATGTTGATTGTGTGCGCGAAGCAGCGTGTCTGGTTGGCGGCACCTGGAAACCCATCGAGCGAGGTACTAAGAGTGTTGATCATTGTGTCGTTGTTGGATGCGTTATCGGTTGTGATGCTAAGGATCTACAACAATGTAAGTCCAGCGCACACTTCACACTCACTTCCGAGCGACTCACCTTGTCTTTTATCCCAAAGGCTTCGAGGACTTCAACAAAGGTGACCGCAAGATTGTCGCTGGTATGGGATTTCAGCACTTCGACAATATCAAGCAGGAGGGCCAAAGGGGCACCATTCCTTTCAAAGTGCACAGTGATAGCTACGTACACCTTGTAATTTGGCGATGTCCAGGCATCGGTGGCAAAGCTGAGTTTGCCATCGGTTTTCTGACTTTAAGTGAGTATATTAAAACCCGAATTGTGATAGTCAATGTACCTGTAACAATTGGGAAATGCGCTCCTGAACGTGTCGAAAGACACTCTTGACATTGCGTGAGAGCGTCTCAGCGGAAGGGATGTAGTAATCCAGTCGTCCTGTCTTCATCAGGCAATGGAACGTGTGGTCGTTGACTATCTGGAAAGGACGCTTGTTCTCACAGACCCAACATACGAACTCGGCCCTGGCTTGGGCATTAGATAGTATTACAATTAAATAAAACTTGAGAGCGTACCGAGCCTCAATCTTAGTGTGCTGGTGGTGACTGTAGGTCATCTTTCCTTTCCCAACTCGTTTGAACGCTGCTGTAATCGAGCCGTTCAAACCCTTGTGGTTTCTGAGAACTTCACGGGCAGTCTTGACATTGCGTGCTCCATCTGCGGCAGCAAGTGCTTCTTCTCCCCAGCAGAATTTTGCATGCCGACGGTGTAGCGGTATGACACCTCGCTACGCTAAGCTCAAGTGAAAGTTGAAGTGAACTGTCTGGCCTTCAGAACTCAAGCCTAGCGCGGAGATAAATCACGCGCCGAACCTGAAGTCAACGTGGAGCGTGCTAGTACACAAGGAAGCCCTTATACAGGGGTTCAGTACGCGGTGTCACACGGTGTCAGGCTGAGTGGAGAACCAAGAGGACAAGTTAGATTGAAGAGAGTAAGGGAATACAGGAAGATACGCACCTGAGTGGAGAACCAAGAGGACAAGTTGGTTCCACTCAGGACGCTACAGGAGGGTTTATATACACTACTGATGCTGACTTTGAATTGAGTCTAAACACTATTACTAAGTGTACAGTAAGACTTCGTGACTCAGAGGCTGACACGTCGTGTCTAATAATAGCCCTATCTATTGTGCTGACTGATGCACTTGTCATAGCTGCTGACGCGTCTCCTTATCTGCTGAGTAAAACCTAATACAGCGAGTAAGCGTAAACTACTAAGCATATTCTAGAACATTCTAGAGCCTTCCATCCTTATCTACCAATCATGAGAGTCCGTATATAAAAGGGGATGTGACCGGATTAGGTTGTCCTGTTAAGGATACAACTATCCCAGGGTCACGTGCTTGAGGGTGCACATGGTGGCATCATGTGACTAACAAAGTCTCGTACTTTGGCCCTTTATATCTTCACCATATAAATCCGTAAAAATACAGAAAAATAGGAAAATAATACGCGTCCATGACAGACGGAGATTGCTGGTGGAACTAGTATTGCCTGTGTAGAGGAAGCGGCGGACGAGTCTTGTGTCACGGCGGCAAGGTCTAGCAGCGCACTCGAAGACATGTGCTTTACGGTTGTTGATGTACTCCACAGTCGGTGTAGGTTTGAAGAATATGTAGACTGGTGCATCCCAGTGCTTAGAGAGGCGTTCTATTGAAGTGTAGTGCATTCCACGGGTAACCCTGGGGTAATTTTTGTGCTACCCGCACCCGTACCCGTCAAAACCCTCTACCCTCCTCAGGGGTACGGGTTAGGGCGGGTTGGGGTGCGGGTATCTACGGGTTTGGCGGGTATGGATTACCCGTAGGGGTTCACAGAAGGGTATATACAAAACAGCGCGTACAACAGCGCGTACTACGTGGAGTCTGAGTCGACCAATTAATCACTTAGTTCCTCGTCCGAGTCCTCTCCCTCAATCTCTGGAAGTGCAGTGGCCAGTTGGATATCCCGATCCTTCACATAACCCGCTAGGCTCCAAGCTCCAACACACATCAAAGCACGCGTTGACTGGACTGACAAACCCGATCGAACATGTGACAAAAGAATCCGGCCCTTACTGAAGACGCGCTCAACATCTACAGATGTCGCTACAGAGGGTTTGAGCTAGTTTGCGTAGCCAAATAAAGCGATGCTCACCTGGTATCGAGAGATAATCCATCGCCATCCTCGAAAGCCTTGGGTATGTGTTCCGTCGCTCGTGCCACCATGCAAGAACATCTGGGACATACTCAGGGTCAGTACTGAGGTAACGATCGAATTCACCCCGCAGTTCTGAGGGCGTGGGCGCAGCAAGCGCAGGAAGGTTATCGAACATATTTGTCGACACCATTATAGCTGCGGACTACCAGATCATGAGGGCATAATATAACAGAAGCGACTGATGGCTACGTACCTCTTCCGTTGTGACTTGAAGAGTTTTGCCAGGCAGCAGGGCCAGAGAATAGTTAGTCTCAAATCGACCTCGTGTGATCTTCTCCGCTGTCGCGATCCAATCTTCCTCCCACTCTGCATCCCGAAAATAGCGGAGTTTGTGTCGAGGGTGGAGGACTGTAAACGCCGTTGCTGTCATCGAGTCCGAGTCAGGACAACAGTAGACTAAATTACTTACTCATAGCGATCCGGTAAATCTCAGAATGATCGGTCTTGCTGTAGTATCGATTGAGTGTCTTCTTGCCCATAGCCAGGGTGGCTTGTATGGAGATGGAGTACTGGGAGTCGAAGGCGCTGGTAGCTAAAACTTCGTCAATGCGATCCATGGCGGGGATTACCGTCGCAATATTTGGTGCGCCGTTGCGAGAGAAGAAAAGGGTAGCGTCCTTAAAAACCTACAGCCAAGGAAGGGGTAAGTAAACGAAATACGAGAAGGCAGTAAATGAAGCGATAACTAGCCTTTAGGACTTCACACAGCTGCTGAGCGATGACCCATTCCTCGTTGTCCATCTCAAACCGTCGGAGTTTCATGTCACGATCGCCAGTGATGACATCCAGGGCATCCCGATATTTTAGAGCGAATAGGAGCATGTCATATGTCGAATTCCATCGTGTTGATACATCCTGGGGCATCATACGGCGTCCGAGTTTGAGTTCCTCCAGCGTTGAAAACCACTTAGGGAGGACGAGCGTGGGCGAGTTCTTGATTGCATACGCCACTTTGCGGAGCTACAATATGGTGGCGTTAACGTTACAGTTCCAGAATACAGTTCCAGAACCCAAGTCCGAGTCTGATACTGTGTGAGGTCTACTCCGGAGATGAGTTGTGAATGCGCGAACACATGAACAGTGGCCGCGAATTCCATCGGCAACATACACAAGCATAAGGGACTCGAAACGTTGATACTGAAGACATACCTTCACCAACGTTTTTCGTACGGGCAGCACGTCACCCTCAAGCTCTTGCAGATCTGACACCGACAACTCACGCCGTTCGTCTACCCATCCTTCAACATTATCGTCCTCTCTGTCATCACCAACTTCATGCGGGCTGTTGGCTTGTGTCAGTAGTTCCTCAACCTCAATGTCTGTGGCCAATTCTCGCAACTCTTCCACAGCTTCATCAAGGGACTCTCCCTCTGTTGCCTTAGGTACGTCAAATTGTCGGATAACTGTCTGTGCGATGAGATTGATGATATGCGCAAAGCACCGCGTTCGATTTGCCGCCCCTGAGAAATTTTCGACAAGGGCCCCGAGCTCGTCGATCATTGTGTCATTATTACTCGCATTGTCGCAAGTGATGCTAAGGACCTGGGTTGGAGTCTGGTGAGTTATGTCTCTTAGTCGATAGCTATGAAAAACTCACCTTGTCCGTGATACCGAATTCATCGAGAATTGTCACGAAGGCGGCAGCGAGATTCAACCTGGAGTGCGATTTGGCAACTTCGACCATGTCAAGGAGCATCGACACCGGCACACCATCCTTTTCAAAGTGAACGGTAACCGCCACATACGGTTTATGGTTCAGGGATGTCCATGCATCTGTGGCGAAGCTCAAAGTTCCGTCACATTCCTGGTGAGTTTGGTATTTAGATTTACGACTTCGTATCATTAAACCACGTACTTGAAGCATCTTCGAAATCCTCTGGCGGCAGTGCACGAAGACATTTTTAGTGTCGCGGGATAGGGTTTGAGGCGACGGAATGTGATAGTCCGGTCTACCACTCTTCATCAACTTCTGAAAGCCACGGTCCTTGACGATTTTGAATGGACGCATACTCTCGGCAACCCAGCGAACAATTTCTGCTCTACAACAGTGTAAGCACCACATCTAATTCCTCGAGAGCGACATACCGGGTTTCTGCCTTTGTGAGTTGGCGATTTGAGTACGTTATACGGTCCGTCAAGTTCCCAATCCGCTCAAACACTGCAGTTATTGAACCATCCCTGAGCTTCGCTGTGGCCATTGCGTCACGAGCCGCATGAACGTCTTTCGTTTGACTTGCAGCGTGGACAGTTTCCTTGCCCCAACATATGTTCGCATGACGCCGCAAGTTGCTGGTAGACTTTGCGTCCCCTGTATCCAAGTAGCGCCGGACGTATCGTGCGTATTTTCCGTTTCCTTTGCAGCGCTTGGAATTACACTCAAAGACATGGACGCGGCGGTTGTTTATGTACTCGATGGTGGGCATGGGCTTGAAGAAGGCATAAACGGTTGAGTTCCAGTCTTTCACAAGTCGTTCTATGAACGTTTTAGGCTGATAGTGATACAACACAGTGATGGGCTTACTGAGTTCCGCCTCTGCGCTCTCCTCGAATCCATCAACCTCCATGGCGATACTGGCCGCCTCGTCTCCACTGTCATCATTCCCATCAGCTGGCTCGTCGATCCGCGCTGTCTCAGTTGGATGCAGGCTTGCAGTGACACTGGTACCATCGTTGTCGGCCTCTTCGGTGTCAGAGGATTTTTGAGTTGATGGGCTTGGGTGCGTGTGCGTCAACTCATCTGTACACGCCGGCTTTGTCTTGACTGTGTTTTTTGATTTTTTGTTCTTTGGCAGCAACGGATCGGCATTCTCGATAACGCGACTGGTCTCCTTTCGTTTGCGTGAACTCACAGCCCGTAATTCGGGCAAGGGTTTGTTGGTACTGGAAGGGGGCATTCTGGGTTGGAAAATACTTGGATGCGGGATGTAGACTGTAGTAGCTATTTTTTCTGCGCGCATGTATATTGAGGGCCCTGTCGCTTGTCAAGCGGCGGCTGGGATGTCTACTAGGAGTAGTTTCGATCACTTTGCTAGCTACTAGTAGTAAGATGTTTTGAGTGAGCCAGAGTTACGCGTACTACCCGTGAAACCCGCCGAACCCACCTGAAGGGTACGGGTTATTCAAGGGTCAGATTTGATGTACCCATACCCGCACCCGCCCATACCCTTGGGCTGTACCCGTGCGGGTTCAGAAACCCTTGGTATGCACTATTGAAGTGTCAGTATATCCAACAGAGTGTAAACCAAGGCATGAACGAAGACTCACTCAATTCTGATATATCGTCCTCAAATTCAACTTCAGGCTCGTCACACCAAGCATTGTCGTCATCGTCATCGTCAGTGCAGTTGTCAATTTCAATGGTGTCAGTGGACCGTTGTTACGCTCCACCGGGCGCACTTCCTATAATCGGCAATAGGGCTACACATAGACCAAACAATCACAGCGGATGTCGAACTCGGATACTCGGTGTTGCACGATCTCGTAAGAGAGACGTAGAAGGGCGGCCCACAAGGTGTAGAGGGCGGCGAATGCAATAAAGCGGAGTATGGACAGTGCGTCGGTATAAGACGGCAGAGAGAGGGAAAGGGAATGAAGGAAGGGATATGGCGCTTTTCAGACAGCCAACAGCTAAGAACAGGATGGGTAGAACAACCAAAGGTCTATTCAGCGCACACTAGCAAGACAGCTAGAGAGTGGCTAGGCAGTTGGGTGGTATAGTCCAAGAAGTTAAGCTTAAGTCTTTAGCGACTATAAGCCTGTCTACTTATACACATCCAAGGAGGTTTGAACCTCAGCTTGGAACTCCGAAACCCTAGTATACGGATCCTAGGACTGAGACATGTCGAGTCAGAGATAAGAGTCAGCCAATGGCATAAGGCACTCATGGCACGAGTCAGAGATAAGGGAACATGAGGCATACAGCCATCAGAATCCAGGCACAATCGATGCAGGCACGTATGAGTCATCAAACACAAGGCGGTCTAGGCACAGGCTCATCTAGACCCATCTGGAGCAGGTTCTGGCCAGGTCACGTGCCAGGGTCACATGACAGGCGATGAGATCACGTGATCTATTCCCAAGGCTTCTGAGCACTTCCGGGTTGATAGTAGTAGTCACGTGACTCAGCTTCGGTTACTTGGGCACTCTCAGCCACAAGTCTCATAACTTGGCCTTCCTCGTCGGCATACTTATCAGCACGTATTCTTCTCACGGCGGTATTCGAGGTCTTGGCGGGTGATCGGGGGATGGTCGAAAGCGAAACTGTAACAACCGTGCAAGTGGGCCTGCAGTATTGGCCTCTTCGTTGCCACTGTCAGTGGCCCCGGAACTTTGATGAGCGTGCTGCAACAGGGGTTGAGGCCGACGGATGGGATTAGGAATTTCTTCAATGGACGGTTGGGGTGCAACAGGGATAGCTCGGGCATTGATGCTGGTCCTAGGTGTTGTTTTTGCTTTCTTCCTGGCCAACGGATCACTGTTCTCAGTAACACATTCAGTCAGTCGATGCTTGCGTGGTCCTTGGACGATGTTGGCGTTGGTATCAGAAGTGGTCGGCATAGTTCACACAAGTCACTAAAGGAGGAAGACGTAGTGTATGCGCTGGGATTGGGAAAGCTAGGAAACAGGGGGTTAAATACATGCGCTAGTACTAGCCTAGTAGAGCAAGTAGTCCGACACTGGCACCGGGAAAGACACTGGCACCGGCAAAACTAGACCTGTTCTAGCACTAAGAAACATCAGAAAAAGTAAGGCCAAAGCTACAAACAGACCTTACTAAATGGTGTCATGCAGCTTCGTGGCATGATACGCGTGGCGGCGTGGGGTAAAAAGTGAGGGTGGGCAGACGAAACTAGGGAGACAGGTAAGTAGACAGTGACAAGTCCAGTGGCGGAGCTTACATAGGGCAAAGTGAAACGCGGCATTCAAACGCCTGAATGGCTCAGAAAGGGTGAGGGCTGGGCTGTGATGGTGACCAGGGACCAGGGCCAGGCGGCATCAGCGGCATGAAAGCATGATGAAAGTCAGAAAGGGAACAGTGAACACCATGAAAGTCTTGAAGTGGCAGCGGAACTGAGATACTGTATTTTACGATCAGAGCTCGGACTGGCACCGAGTTGTCGTAACGAGGGGATCGTGCAGAGCTCGGGCTTGATACCGAGTTGTAGACTGTAAAATCGACTTACAGCAGCTGAAGTAAGCGAAGTGGAAATAGACTGGATTCAGAGACGAGACAATGAACAAGACTAGAACAAGGAATACAAAGTAAACTACAGCCCTTTAAGTACTGTGTAGAAATCCTATTTTTCTATGTTTTTCCAGAGCTTTTGTAAGTGTCAATCTAAATATAGGTACAAGTCATGAGCTGGCAGCAGTGAGCTGGCAGGAATTCCAAGAACAGAAGCAAGTCTGAAACATAGAAGTAAATCCAAAACTTTTCCAAAACTGATTCCAGAAGGAGAAGCAGAAAAGACATGAAACCTGAAACGATCGATGGCACGATCTGTGATCGTGACACTGTAGTAGGAAAAGTTAGTAACTACAAGTCTACGAAGGCCGTGAATGCCCGTCGCTGCCAGTGACTCACCCTTAGAAGCGGTGTGCATGGAAACTCACTTGAGGCTCAATGATCAACGACGTTCAACGTGAATCGTCAACGCGTCAATGTGCATCAAACAAGGGGTTACCAGGCACATGACCCATCGAAACCCGTGGTTGGGGTATGGGTTGGCCTCGGGTTGAGGCTGGCTACCCATAACCCTACCCAGCAATACCCATGCCGGTACCCAGGCGGGTTACCCGGACCCTTGACAATCACTATCAACATTACAGGACATGATAGGGGATTGGCACTCTTGGTTGAGGTCGGGACTGTGTGCTGAGCGCTCAGCACTCAACAATGACACCAAAGGTGTGAATGGAATGGGCCATGTGCAAACTAAGTTAGGAGGGGCGACTCAGACATAATACATTCAAGCATCGGGCTCTCACCACCTGCAGTGGCAAGCAAGAATGGGTGGTCTCAGAGTGGGTGGTCACACCAAGTATTTGGGGAGCAAATGGGAAATGGCAGCACTGTGGGTCATGTAGTTGAGTATCAGCTTCTCGCACTGCCTGCAGTGTACGAGATGGCATCAAGAAATTTTATTATTAAACAATCGCCCAGCAAATTATTTAGGAATTATTTAATACTAGTTATTTTGGTGCTTTAATTGAAGTTCCCTATATTATATGAGGGATTACAAACACTGAGCTACGTACAAGTCAGCTTAACCTGGAGGACATTGTCCCAGGATACTGTAAGTCAGTCAGTGATTCTGGAAACGGGCAGAAGCGCGCAAGGAAGCGCGTGCATTTCAGGAAATGACGACGACGCGGTTTTGATTCCGGGCTTCGATTCCCCTGGCACTGCCTCATTTGGCGCTACCTTTTTTTTTATTGCGCCTCGGCGCTCAGCCCCAGTGAGAATCCCGGTGAAGGAAAAGGAACGATAGTGGTTGAAAATGGATCAATTGGTCGGAGAACGAAGAATATAGAACTATTTTGATTCAATTCGGAAACCCGTTCGAAAATGTTCACTCGAAATTAAACTGAACTGCTCTGAGCATGCTCATCAAGACGCTTGTGCTGCTGCTGGTATCCCATCTGAGTCCTGCAATCCGGATTTGTTCCAAGTCGGTCCATTGGGTCATTTGGCCCACATACAACACTTCCAACTGTTTCGACTTCCGACTGCCAGTGTTGTCAACACCTTGATTTGGCCCGCATTCAGTGTTTTGACTTCCGACTGTTTTTGACACCAGACACTGCCATGGCTCACTTTCACCACAACGGCCACCAAGACAGCCACAACTCCCCCATCCTCACGCCATAGCACGCTCTTTCGTCTTATATGCGCATACATTTACCCTTGGCCTAACATATGGCTCTGGGAACATCGAAGACAAAGGTGAGTCAAAATCACTGTTTCCGTAGTCACTATATATCACCTTCACCCCACACCTCCACAGGGCCGCAAACTCCCTACACGCCACCATGTTCTCTTAGAGTTGATGGAGGACAGATCGCTGTGGTCTTGACTGTGATTATAAACTGGATGACGCTACCCACAAGGCGAGCCAGTGCTCTCTCATTAAATCTCATTGCCGGTGGTATATTGACGCTAATGTTACTTATGCACCCCCGCAGATGCCAGTGTATGAGCAGCGCCGGCTCGAAAAAAGGCTGCCAAGAACTCTTCATAGGTATGTACACCCTTCATATGGTTTACCCAGTTGGTCTCAAACGACGACTAGGCACACTGCGCACGAGCGTGCACTTCGTATTTGGCCATGGACCTTGCCATGGGCCATCGGATAGGGGGACGGGTAGTACAGTAGTGTAAAATAGGATCAAAATGACCTGTAATGTACGATAATGAATGGGATCTTTTTCATCCATTCTCATCCCACTTTCGTTCGATCCAATCCGATAAGCGTCGTTGCATGAGTGAATTAAAACGGATATAGTCTAAATTTTCGAACAAAATTGAACCTTTTCATTTTTTTTCGTTATCGTTCCTTTTCCTTCACCGGGATTCTCACTGGGGCTCAGCGCTCAGCGCTCGAGCCAAGAACGAACCAATTAGGAAGCCCATACTAGAGGCCCCTGGCGAATTTTCAAATGACATTTGAGACAGTCCCTCCTTTCCTCCTCCTACTCACCTTACATCCTTATCGAGGAGGCCTTATCTCCTTCGTTTGGTGGTAAACCCGCGGTTTGCGTTGTCTTGGTCCGGGATGGCCTCTCCTCACCGTTCCACAACATATCGTCCCCGCAATTCCCTCGATGGCTCCTGGCACGGATTCAGGTCACTCTTCCGAACACGGCGTGTGGCGTTCTTGCTTCTAGCTGGAGCCCTTGCCTCAATCGTACTTTTCTCCCAGCAACTTCCGGGCGAAATACATTTTCAAGCTTGCCAATCATCCGATCCCCAGACATCATGCGTGCCTGAACTGCGAGTCGATTCTCCTCCGGTCACTGTTACTGTCACTCAGACAGCTCCCCCTACAACCAAGACTGTCATTGTTGAGCCCCCAGTGCAACCGGTGGTCTTTGCCCTTGTCATGTTTTCGGAGTCATCGGCTAAGGAGGGTGCGGTTCTCTTGAAGGTACTTCTTTTTTTTTTTCTCGACATCGTGGCATAGCGTAACATGGCCTCTTCAGTCCGCTATTATGTACACTTCACGGCCCCTCCAATTCCACATTGTCTGCGACGAAGCTGCACAGACGTACCTAGAGAGTCGATTCCGCCTTCTCACACACCCGCTACATAGCGTCTCCGTGCGATTTTACCGGCTGCCATTCCAGAGTATGCTAGATCGGATTTCAAGGGAAGGGGGAATCAACACGGATCACTCCGCTGGCACGCGTATGCTTCCGTCCGGGTATTTTTTCATCCAAACGTGCTGCTAACAAACTCGCCGATTCTAGCTGGCCTCATGAAGTTGTTCCTACACGAAATATTACCAGATGTCGTCGAAAAGGCCATTTACGTAGACACCGACGCCTTCCTCCTGACAGACCCCGCACTTCTCTGGGAGGAGTTTTCCCAATGGGATTCCACGGTGTCCATCTCGATGCCCAGTCATCCGACTCAGGACGCTCCAGAATGGCACCACGCATCGCGCATATGCTCGTGCATCATGCTACTCCATCTCGGAAGGCTCCGCGCGGCGAGGCTGATGGATTCTAGCATCTACCGCGCGGACCGCACTGGGTTGTTCCCTCCTGCGCTTTCACCGCCTACCTTTGAGGCGTTATTCGGACCTCCGGGACCGAACGGTCAGTACATGAATGTCGCGCTTGGCGATCAAGGGTACTGGTGGGCCATCGTGAGCAACCGCAAGGACCTGTTCAGACCATTGGTATATGATTGGGAGGTGACGAGCTGCTTGTTGGACATGTACATGACGGGCCTCGGTCACGACGACACCCCGGAGGATGAACAGAGTCGAGCGATGATCCACCTGTGGGGCACTCCATATGAGGGACAGGTCGTCCTTCCGAAGCTACTCCATTTGTGCGTAATCTTCCCGGTTTTGGATGCACTTGTGAAGATGGACTGACGTTCGCTTCGCCTGCTTCTTCCACAGCAATTGCCTGCATGACACTGATGTCTACTACAACTGGGCCGGCTGGTCTGACCCAGAAGACAGCCTTACGAAACGCTGGAAACCCGCCGTTGACTACCATGTCGGTTTCAAGTGGCTCTGGTTAAACCGCGGCTCCGCCAGCTCGACGGTGGATATTCAAGTTTTTATCGATCCGCTATTTGCGGACCAGCGCTTCGAAGCGGAGCATCCCAACGAATATCAGCATGCACGTGATTGATCTCATCAGGTCGTCCCGGTTACTATCTCATTTAGACACCACATCTGTATACTTTGATACGTTATCCAGAACGTAACAGCCGCTCTTCTCTTCTATACGGGGAGTCACCTTATTTAGGCTTATTATCCTTCGCCTTCGCTTCTCTTTGCTTTTGCTCCACCTTATATATTCTCTGCATAGTACTGGCGCCCAGTCCCGAGTTTGGATGGAGAGCCGGGTTGCGTTGTTTTCGGCTTTGGCCGGTGTGTATCCACGGCGCCGATGGGAAGCGTATATCTTTAGAACATGTGAATCTGACAGCAACCCACCTCAACCCGTTAAACCTACCTTTCCTCGTCGCAACCATATGCTTTCGGCGTAAGTTTAATGACAGTGTGCAAGGGGATCTTGATGTATGGCAAATCGGCCTGAGGCAAGTTATGGAAGTATGCGTAACTGTCAAAAGCTTCAGAAGATATTCACAACGCAAAACCCAATCGTGCGCACAGACACCGAAGAATAGCCTGTGACAGTGATGAGTGGAAGCGACGGAGACGCACGGAAGTAGCTTACCTGGTGTCCCACGACAAGGACGTTCTCCTGTCGTTCAAGCTCCATGATCACTGGTTCTAGTCGAAGAACGACATCTCGGTAAGATTCCCCTCCTGCACCACCATCCGTCAAGCCTCGGTGCCTCGATAGCCGAAGCAAAACGTACCTCGGTACCGATAGTTGAACTTGTCGTCATCTCTGTTGGCAAAGTCGTCCGGGTATGCAAGCTAAGAGGTGACGCGTGAGGGGACCATACGCAGTCGTAAACGGTTCATACCTCGATCTCTTCGTACGTCATCCCATCACAGACCCCCGCATCGAGCTCATCTAATGACTTCCAGGTCAACTTGGGATCGGGTAGCAAACTGGCCGTCTGGATGGTGCGCCTGAGGGTAGACGTCCAAACCTGGCAGAGAAAATCATCAGCGAACCGGCGGACAAGACGACTGGGGAATACAGTCAGTGGCGCATCCCCAATGTTATCTCTGATCAGATCCGGGAGCGCATTCGCGTATTTAAGTCCTCGTTCGGATAGGTCTGCGTCCCCACCGATTTTCCCCTCAACGTTGTACTGGCTCTCACCGTGCTACGTACAAGGCAGATCAGTAGCGATCCAGAAGGTGGGGGAGGGAGTAGCACAACAACGAACTCTAGAGAAGAAAATGCTCCGGGGTTTCAGATGCAGATTCATGAGATAGAACGCGACGCGACTCTGCAAGTATCCGTGTATCCGGCAGACGGTTGCCTGTTCCCCGACGTTGATTATCTTGAAGTACGAGAGGTGCGGCTCTGTAACGGGCTCATAGACGGCTTCGTATTCCTTGATACGCCGGAGAAAATCTCGCTTCGCGTCTTCGGGAGACGTGTCCTTGTAATCAGGATCGCCCATGCTGACTTTCAGTGCGACATTGGCGGCGATGACCTCCGGGTCATCGCAGAGTGATTCCAAGAATATCAGGGCCATCCCTTTCTCTTTAGCAACACGTCGCTCAATATATGCCCTGCACAGGGCGCGTCCAGTTAGCGGGCAGCTGCAGGTAAGGAACTCCAAGGTGAGACGAACCTCCGTTCTTTGGTGCTATTCGTGGCATCTGGCTTTCGTATAAGACAGGTAATAGCACAGCCATCGACCACGTACCGTGGATCCCAACGTTTCCCCCGTCCTTTAGCCATTGTATCAGCATTTCCAGAGAGTCATGCGCCAGCTGTTCGCGCCGGCGGTTTGCCTCCTCATTGCCGTGGCTGAAGTATGAGGCAGTGTGATCCTCTTTGACGCCGCTCCTAGTTATGCAGGGTCAGCAGGTTCGTTCACATATGTTCGAAATCGCCACGGACTGCTCTCTCTTCTGATTCGCCCTACTCCTACGAAGTTGTCCGACATTGAACACCTATGGTTATGGTTAAGATTTGAGGGGAAAGAGTGGGTCCCTTGCGGGGAGTTCACTCGCCTTGACGTCATATTCTAGCCACTGCGGGACAATGGGTTTTCAGCCCAACGGGAGACGAACAAGTTGCGGTTTACCTTAAGGTATCGCATTAACTTGTTACTGAGATACGATTTGCCCCGAGCGGGCAGTCCGACCTGGAAGTAGTAGTGCAATCTCAGGCTGCATGGCTTAGGAGTTGAACAAAGGCGGTCTGAGTACCATAGCGAGGACGATCTTTGCCTCCGAGTAGTCTGGCTTCTCCACTATATTGAGATGTGAACACGTCCCGTGCTGACAAGGCCGCCAGATGCATACCTTTTCCGCCAATTCCAACAACGGACCTGGGCGGGGTTGCCGCCTGCGATGTGATCTTGCTCGGATTGGATTCATCGAACTGTCTCAGCCTGTATGTGCATTTAGGCCTCGGAGTATTCGTGACACGGGTGCCGATTAAGGAAGGCTCACAATGATCCGCCTGCACCGATTGGCACAGAGCGTGTACCAGAACCTGTTACGGACGGTGTGGTGTCCTTGAGAGCAACGAGCGCATTGTTGACACGGTCCAAATCCCTTGACTGTAACGGTGGGTCTGAAGCCGCGAGTTGAGGAGAATCTGTTATGGGTGGGGTACTCATGGTTTACGGGATGCGGGGTATGATAGCGAGTGTAGTGGATCTATTTCAACTAGGGCCTGGGAGATGTACGGATCTCCGAGTCGGAGTCTATCACTGACTGACACTCGACTCGACTATGACATCCGGACTTGCATCCGGATCTGTTTCTGTGTCTACGTCTAAGTCTAAGTAGTGGACATCCGAACATTCCCTCAACCGCTGTGCAGCGAGCTCCGGTGTAAAATCACGTTGCGATTCCCCCATCAACTCGAAACTGCAGCCAATTCGATCCGATTAACCCAGATGGATTGAAAAGATATACGGAACACTTACCCGACGAGGAACTTCCGGACCGATGCGCTCCGTAGCAAAGGAGGAAAGAAGTGCAGGTGCAAGTGCGCTATATTATCCTCGTCATCAGTGTTTTGTAGGTCCTCTTCGCGAGGGGGCAATGGCCTCTGGTGTATCCCCATGGAATACGCAAACGGACAACAGAATAGGTTGTCGTAACGTTTCGTGACATGTGAGAGTACGTCGGCAAGCGACAACTTCTCTTCATCTGTCAAATGAGCCAGCGATGGGACGTGCCGGTGATACGGCAGTACTGTAAGATGGACGTCAGCTGGATGGGCGCCGCAAAATGTTCTCACTTGCCAAGTGTCTCGAACGGCCAAACTGCCCACCATGGGACCAGCGCCACAAAATGCTTATTACGCACAACGATGCGGCCCTGATCCTCGGGAACCCCTAGCTCAAAGTGGATATAGTCGCAGAGCAGGCAAGGCCGACCCAGGGGTCCACACGGCGCTTTAGAGGCAGAAGGCTCAACACTTGGGTTGACAGCGTAGCGTGCCAGTGAAGCAAGCTCCGTTGCTGCTATGGTGGGGATATAATTCAGGGACCATATCTGTCCGTGTGGATGGGGATTAGAGCACCCCATCATGATCCCCTTATTCTAATTCCCCGTCGGGTCAATAGCGCCTAATTCCCAAAAAGAGAGGCACGTTACCTCAAATATCTGGACGTATTTGATGGCCTCCTGAGATCCCCGACGCCTATACACGCCTGCCCACTCCTCAACAATACGTGCAATATCTTCCAGGGAAAGCCGGGCGAACGTCAAATCATGACGCGGATGGAAAATGAGCACGTCGCACGTGCCAACCACGGGCTCGCTGGCTAGCAACGGGTGGGGTGTAGCGCGTGCAACTGGCCCTGGCGGAGGAAGGACGGACGCATAATCGTTTGGGAAAACCTTGGTGTGCTGATACCTTCCGTTGCTCTGGCCACTCGCACGCTCGTTTCCCGAGCAGAGGAAACAATCCGGATCGTGCTCGGGTAGGAACACAGACTGGGGTGGTTCAACTTGCCCATTCCATGGATGTTTCAAGCGATGCGGGTCTGAGACCAGCACGCACTCGCCAGTGAGAGGATTGTCTATGATGGGGGATTGTCATAAGCGATTTGCCACTCTGAGACAAGAGTTCAAACTCACAACGACGATGAGAGTGGACAGAGGGATCGAATTCGTCAGTCATCTTGAGGGCGGCGTATAGCTCGACCATGGCCAGCGATGCCTCAAACTTAAAGGGATTGGCTCTCTATTGCCGTCGGCACGCGTCATCAAACACAATATGACTATTTTGTCACGACGTGGGAGCGGGATGTCGAATCACAAGCAGACACGGCGATAAATGTAGCAGTTTTCCACACGCGACCTACAACGGCGGCCGTTCTTTCAGTTAAGTCATTGAATCGCTCTGGAAATAAGACGGCGCGAAGAGACTCGCCTGTCCATCACCAAAAAATTTCATCAATTCGTATTGTCCCTGGAAACCAGAATCGGAGAGCTACGTCGACCGACATGCACTCAGTTATCCAGGTAATAAGCTTCTGGGCAAGCTGTCAGCTATTCAGCAGCTTGTTCGGTTCGGCCACATATTCGAAACTATCTGTTTCTTCAGTGCAATGCATCCCATGGGTGTGTTTGCCGTTTTTCAGGATGAAAAACGGTACACACATCCAACCAGGAATTCCGGAAGCCGAAGCACTTCATAGAAGTGGAGGGGAAAAGTAGCCGTGCAGCTGTGCCACTGCATACTGTCTTCTCCATCAGTGGTACTGATGTCCCTGTCCCCAGGTGGTGTGGGCCGTTGGTGCACGCACTTGGAGTACGCGAACAAACACGAAAACAGGTTGTCGTAGCACTTGGTGATCAAAGAGGGGAAGATACCTTCTCCGCATCGGTGAAGTGGAGCAGAGGTGGGACGTGTTGATGGTGGGGGAGCGCCGAGGATGTGGCAATACACGACTTCAAATGAATGGACAAGTGGTCCGCGGGTGTCGCGGATACGTTCGATGAAGCAAAGAACGCAGAATAAGATGTACAAAATCGTACAACAGCCGTAACTTACGCGTTTTGGGGTCTTCACCAGGGTACAAGAGCGACGGAGCGCTCGTTTTGCATGACATACTGAGGATGAC
Source organism: Lactarius hengduanensis (assembly GCA_021525025.1). NCBI lineage: Eukaryota > Fungi > Basidiomycota > Agaricomycetes > Russulales > Russulaceae > Lactarius > Lactarius hengduanensis. The sequence goes on along the minus strand of JAKELI010000166.1, from coordinate 54,697 downwards.
TGGAATCACCTGACAATTCTGAGCGAGATTCCGGCCCGTTCGTTCCGTGCTTTACTTTGGACGACAATGTCGGCCGAAACCTCTGTTAAACGTCGTCGCATTCAGCGCTCCCCCTCCCCTGAGTACAAACTCGATGACGAAAACTATGAACCATACATACCGGTGGCCCAGAGACGGGAAGCCAAGCTAGCCAAACTGTCTGCCTTGGGCTCCTCGTCTGGTCGCGACAAATCCCAAGAGGCACGGGAGGCGGAAGATGAGCGAGAGAACGAAGAACAGGAAGAGGAGAGACGAAGAGAGAAGGTGAGGAGGGGTCGAGCGTTGTTGGTGGAAGCGCAGGAGGTCCACTCGAAGAAGGCGTCGGAAGGTATGCGGTATTCCCTTCCACTGGCCAGCTCGCTGAGATGTAGGGCCGCAGATGCCCAAAAGACAGAGGCAGAGAAGGCAGAAGAGGCAGACGCACAAATATTAGCTGCAATAGCTAGTAGAAAAATGCTTGCGTCTGACCGGGAGCTGGCCAAGGGCATCCTGTATACCGAGGCTTTACGGACTACGTGCGTTGCAGTAGTATCCGCAACCACAGCACGCTGAGCTTTCTCTCAGGTGGACGCCCCCACAATATATTCGTGCGCGGAGCGACGAGCACATTCAGAAAATTCGCGAGAAATACCACATTATTGTTGATGGCGAAGACATACCCCCACCAATTGACTCGTTCGCAGTAAGTACACCTTACGTTTTCCTGAACGGAAGCTTATGCGTCACAGGACATGAAATTACCCCACCCTCTATTGAAGTTCCTAAAGTCAAAGAGGATCACGACCCCCACTCCTATTCAACTCCAGGGAATCCCCGTAGCGTATGTTTCAGAATATCCCGTGGCCGCACCGCTGCTGACCGTGGTTCAGATTCTCAGGTCGGGATATGATTGGCATAGCCTTCACCGGCTCCGGGAAGACCCTAGCCTTTTGCCTTCCACTGATTATGCTTGCGCTTGAGGATGAGTCCAAACTCCCTTTTATTCGTGGCGAGGGTCCTATTGGGGTGGTACTTTGCCCATCTCGTGAGCTCGCATCGCAAACATACGAAAATGTCCTACAATGGACAGAGGCCCTCTCCAACTCGGGAAACTATCCCCGCCTGAATACGCTGTTATGCATGGGTGGCATTTCCATGGGCGAGCAAAGCCACGTTTTGAGCAAAGGAATTCATATCGTGGTCGCGACACCCGGACGGTTGATCGACATGCTAGAGAAGAAAAAGATCAACTTTGACAGCTGCAAGTACTTTTGTATGGACGAGGCCGACCGAATGGTTGACCTCGGTTTTGAGGACGACGTGCGGAACATCATGAGTTTCTTCAAGGTAACTATCTCCTTGCCTCTCAATGATCGCGTCGCTGATAAGCCATCACAGCGTCAACGGCAAACACTACTCTTCTCCGCCACTATGCCCCGAAAGATCCAAGACTTTGCCCAGCAATCGCTTATTCGACCCGTGCTTGTCAACGTCGGCAGAGCGGGTGCCGCCAACCTGGACGTCTTGCAGGTCGTCGAATATGTCAAGCAGGAGGCCAAGATGGTCTACTTGCTCGAGTGCTTACAGAAGACGGCTCCTCCGGTCATCATCTTCAGCGACAACAAGAACGAGGTAGACGATATCCAAGAGTACCTGCTCCTCAAGGGTGTCGAGGCTGTTTCCATTCACGGCTCAAAGAGTATGTTCCGCTTCTGGTCCTGCACATTACAGTCATTTTGACAATTTGTCTCAGCCCAGGAGGAACGTCAGTACGCTATCAAATCGTTCAAGTCCGGCGCCAAGGACGTCATGGTCGCATCGGGCGTCGCGTCCAAAGGCCTGGATTTCAACGATATCCAGCACGTCATCATTTTTTCCATGCCAAAGGAGATCGAGGATTACGTGCATCAAATTGGGCGCACGGGACGAAGCGGAAAGACCGGCATAGCGACAACATTCGTCAACATGAACACGGCAGATCAGACATTACTAGATCTGAAATACTTGCTCATGGAGGCTGGACAGAAGTGCGTATCGGTCTGATGCCCCCACAAAATCTTTTCCAAGCCTAACGGCGTTTTTTTTTCTCAGGGTCCCGCCGTTCTTGCAAACCATTGAAGACCCACGTGCAGCCCAAGGCGGATCACTCAAGGGTTGTCCCGTTTGTGGAGGTAATGTATCCTTTCTCTCTTTCACGTTTTGTTTTTCGCGCCGACCTCTTTCCCTTAGGTCTTGGACACGGCATTTCCAACTGTCCAAAGCTCGAGGATACACAGCGCAGGCAGATGGCTTCCCACCGCACGACCCAGGACACCGGCGGGTATTGAGCAGGTGTTTCTGTATGGTCTTATTCTACTGTTCAACGTTGTTGTCTTAATACTATTTACCCACGGGAATTCCTTTTCACCTTTGATCTCTGGGATCTACTATGTAGAATAGTTCACGTACTCGTATTGCTGAGCGCCTACTCCCAAATTCCACTCGCCTACAGGGACGTGATACTGTCATGCCGTACACCCAACCACACCCAGCCGTACGGAGCGAGGCTTACGCCAGATGTGGTGTTGCTTCCCTTCAGATCGCTCTCTGACTTGTGATGCGAAATTGATAAGATAATTTAGCGTAGCTCGAGCGTGCAATGGTATAGGACAAGTAGCCATGTATAGAGCATTAAGTGGTTGTGAAGTGTATATCTTGCAATAGGGTGATAAATGGCGCCTCCTTCCTCGTTCACCGCTCTCCAACGGGTTTGCTGCTTGGCGCACCCTGGTAATCGAAGCGCTCGTGCAGCTCGGCGGGTGTGAAGGTGGAAGGACTCGACTTGGCGCTGGGGTCGACCAAGGAGATAAGAGAAGTATGCTCCCCAAAAGGGGGTCAGGACGGGCCTACCGCAAGCGCATCGCATATTTCGAAGTGACGTCCAGAAAGGGCCGTCCAAAGGCGACCCACTTGTCATGGCTCTCATCGGCGTCGAGCTCCTGGCCCATCATAAGGACCTCTTTAAAGGCGACACCATCTGCAGCAAGCAAGCAATTTCGTCAGCCATTGAGAGAGAGAGAGGAATTGCAGGGCGCAGACCGCCAGGGAGTATGCAGCTCAGAGTCTCCAGAATCTCGTCGACTAGGATGTCTTGCGGGTCGCATGCGCGCTCCACGGCGAACTGACGTGGGTCAGTATGAGCGAAGTGGTCAAAGGGCTACATACCTGAGCGCGGAGAGCGCAGAGTGCCTGGTAGCACTCCTGGTTTTCGTCTAGACCCCGTTCTCTCGGTGGCTCTTCGAAGACCTGGATGCTCGGGGAAGCCCTGAGTCTCCGTGCTTGCAAAAGCGGAGGGGTGGACGGTTCTAGAATCCCTGCTTCTGGCTCTATGTCGTCAAAGACTGGCTCGGCGTCACGCGGGGAGAAGGGCTCGACAGGATCATCGGCAGCTTCAGCTCGCGGTCGTCTCCTCCTAACCGAGATCGTTGAAGTTGAAGCAAGGGCCGCGACCTTCTTGAACTTGGGTGCACCGACCCCTTTCTTCGTGGAGCGTACCTTCAACAGGAAAGATTGTCTCTCTGAGATAAATGCGTCTGCTTTGGACCCGAGCTGTACCAGGGTGCTGTCAGCCAGTGATACGGAGGGTATGGGACAAATGACGGGTACATATACATAGGAAATCGGAGCTCTGTTTGGGACTTGCGCTTCTTCGAGCTCAGTGGACAGAATTTGACGGGCTATCAGGTGATCAAGCAAGCGCTTAGCCAAATCAGCCGAGATGTCAGAACCTTTCCCATAGTTCTTCATGGCGTCGAATCCTCTCCTCGCCATATCTGACGCTGATGTACCACGAAAGGCGTGCACGCTGAGAGGTCCAGTGATCTTCATACACATGCTCTGCAGTTCTTGAATCATTTCCACAAATACGGTGGCCGAGCCAGTGAGGTCGAGCTCCGTGACTTCGCCTGTTGAGGCACAATTGTCACATGTGCCGTTGCAAGAGGCTGGGTCGAACGCCTCAGTAAAGTGATTCAATATTAGCATGCGGCGACAATCAATCTCGTTGAGACAGAACGCGTTGACTGTATACAACGCCTGCCTCTTGCGGTTCTTCTGCTCTTCGTCTATGTCCTTGTCCTTATTGATCTGAGACATCCTTCGTTGTGTGTCGCAGTAGCTATAGTCTATGAAAGATAATGTGAGCTCAAGAATGTTATATCGACGGGTTATTTACACAGTATGCACTCAGCAACCTCCCCGTCTCGGCCGGCGCGACCTGTCTCCTGGCAGTACCTGTAAGCTTAACTTGGTCAAGTAATCTCGCGCCTGGGGGGTCTTAACATACGCATCGATGCTGCTGGGCACGTCATAATGTATGACGAAGCGCACTGAGGGGGGTCAGCTGAGTACGGTTTGGAGCAAACTATGTTCACCGTTTGCTTTATCCACACCCATGCCAAACGCAACTGTGGCGACGATGATCTTGCATTCACCGCTTTGCCACTGTTGTTGAATACGCCTTTTGTCGTCACTGGCCATTGCAGCGTGGAAGTGTCTAGCATTGATGCCTTGCATCCTCAGTTTCATAGCTACCTCCTCAGTTTTTGCACGGGCAATGCAATATACAATCCCAGTCTGGTCTGGATAATTTCCCTGAATAAAGTCGACGATGTTGCTTTCTACGTCTCTTTTCTTGGGAATAATTGTATAGCGCAGGTTGGGGCGATTAAACGACTGCGAGAGGAGTACATAGTCACTTAGGCCTAGGGTAGTAACGATGTCTTGCAAAGCCTCAGAAGTCGCGGTTGCAGTAAGTGCGACGAATGGGACCCCTGGATATTCAGTTCGGAGACCATGGAGTGCAGCATACTAGAGGTTCTATCAGTCCGCGTACGAATGCTGAGAAATAAGGAGGCGTACTCCCTCGGAGCGAAAGTCGCGTCCCCATGAATTAATAAGATGCGCTTCGTCTATAACAAACCGAGCTAGTTGATGTCTTGAGTAGAGGCCTTTCAGTATACCCTTCATGCTTTCGTTGCTGCACAATTTCTCAGGTGTGATATAGAGGAGGCTAGGCTTGTTCGCGGCGGTTCGAAGCTCGTGCATAGAATCCCCATCTTGAGAGTCCAGAGAAGCAAGCATCATCGCATTTATACGGTTGGCGCGCAGCGCCTCGACTTGGTCCGCCATGAGGGCCCGCAGAGGTGACACAACGATCGTGACTCCGCTTGTTTTGCCGCCCCTACAAACGGCGGGCAGCTGGTAGCACAAGCTCTTGCCGCCACCAGTTGGCATTAACACGACGGCATCACGACCATTAAGGGTAGATATAATGGCCGCAAGTTGGTTTTTCCGAAATGTTTTCAGACGAAAAACATTCCTGAGTTTTTCTACGACTTCTGGGTAATGTGGACTGGCTTTGAGACTAGCCTCGGACGGTGCTTCAGCGGGAGAGGGGCGCAGTGTGGCCACAGCAGAGAATGAAGGAGCCGGTTTGTGGGCATCTGGAGAGACTACTTCGACACTATCGTCTTCCGTATTACCGTCCACACGATCCCAGAGTTCGTCGTCACTGGAAATCGTCTGTCGCACGTTTTGCCGATTGTTGAACTCAGGGACGGCATAGGAAGTGGGGATTTTTGGCGACATTGGCTCAGGAGCTGTGTTAGCACGGGCACTGTCGTCAACCACTTTCTCGGGTCGGGGGATATGGTCGAGAGTGTCTGCGACCAAGGTGGATCCGTAACTGACAATGCTGGATATTGGCGTGTCGTCCTCGACAAAGTCTTCATCGAAGATCTGAGTCTCGTCCTTGTGTACTAGGGACGAAATCTTGGAGTCCTGGGTGAAGTCGCGTGCGTGTGGGCGTGTTGAAGGAGTCACGGTTCGATGAAAGGCTACAGCCGATGTGGAAGGATAGCTTTCGTGCTCGTGTATTAGAGACGAAATCTCGGAATCACGGACAAAATCGTGTGATTGTGTGCACGATGAAGGCGTCGCGGCCCGAAGAAGGCCTTCAGTTGATGGAAGCGCTGTATCCTCGGGATTGTCTCCGAATGCGGCGATTGCATGAGTGATCGCACCGAGTCTATCCTCAAGAAGATCCCTTGCCACCCGCGCAACGTTAAGAAAAATCGCGGCAATGTAACGACAATACGCACAATAACCCGTCCAAGATGTATGGGTCATGGTTAGAAACCTTGCGCATGCGATATTGATCGCGGACCCTCCTAACCTGATGAAAATGAGCGTCATCGATCTCATATAGTAGCTGGAGTTCCCCGGTCGTTCTCTACTCTCCGGATTAGTATCAGACATCGCATAAGGACACGAATTTTACATCTGGTAGATCGGAATGCACTTTATGATTATAAACAACAGTCCGAGTAGCGAAAGGTTTCGTGGGCGGAAGGGATGCAAGAGATGTAGATTGTTGTGCTTCAGACGGTGGGGCGAACGCGTAGAACCCGTGGGACGGCGGTGACTGTCCCTCCTTGGCTTTCCCCTTCTGAGACACGGAATACGCATTTTCCTTGTCAGAAATGGAGGCGGCAATCCTCTGGCGCTTGGGGGAAAGGGGAAGCGCCGGGCCTGTGTCAGAGGACGCTCGTTTGTAGGGGATAGAGCGCGTCGAACCAGGAGAAGTGGAGTCCGAAGAACAGATGTCAATCGCCTCGTTGCTCAAATGAACATGCGGGACTGCAGGAGCGGGGTTGTAAGAATTTTCTTTGCCGGAACCGAGATTGGAAAAAGACGTGGGCTGCGTGGTGGCATTATGCACTGTACGTTATGTTGACTGACGTGAAGCATCACGAACAAAAGAGTAAAAGTGAGTGAACGTACCTATCGCGGTAATGGCCTTCGCTGGCTTGAATTTGGTGGGCTGTCGAAGCCGGGGTTGGATGACTCACATGAGAAAATACGATCATATCGCACCTTGGGACTTTGAGTGGCAGCAAAATATGTCGACTTTTGTTGAGGAGGGGGGATCTGATGCTGCAAAGCCTCGAGATTATTCCTAGGTTGCGACATGAGAGTGGTGGTGGAAAGGTCCAAGATCTAAGGAGGCATGTGCGGTAAGCGAAGGGGGGAAACGGTCTCTAACCGGGGTCACGGTGTGGATTGATTAACGCCACTCCCCAGAAAGGTCATTCACCCGTTCGAACGCGTCCAAGTTTGGCGCGGTCACATGACAGTTGCGTGATCCCTGTACCGATAGCGTGGCCCGGGCGCATACATCCCGCCTTGATGCAACCCAACGCGGAGCGCCATATCGACCAGGCTTTGCACACTTAGTACCAGGTCTATCATATGTATATCCCTTCTCGCGTCCCGGTATTCCTGATCCTGGACACACGTAGAATATGTCTTGCAGATGCCGCGAAGGTGCACAACCTGAGTAGCACAGATGTCTTCATTCCTGCCCACAACTCGGGGAGGACGCAGCTCATGGTTTATAATATTCCTCCATTGCTCGTGAAGTGTATACAAAACTCTGATGCTCCAATAGGCAGTGGCATAACTTGGGTAGTGAATTTTGTCTGTCTGCGTCACGTTTGGCCATTTCCGAATCTGTTCGGAGCTATCATCCACTGCAGTCTCTCCGCAATAGTAGAAGCAGTGGACATTCGGAAGGGTGTCACAGACGGTATATTACAGGTCACTTGTTGTATACCGGATAAGCAGTATGCGTACTCATCGCCCTCTCCTCCTTGTGCCGCCTTGCTCAGTCTTGCGCACAAGTGGCTCGCAGTCCCGACAGTACCATGTCCGAGATTGGGGTTCTTCTGTCAAACCTACACAATCGAGATGGAACTATCAAAGGGGAGACAGTGAGCACAGCGCGAGGGTATATCTCTAGGGCCCCTACCCATTCACGTTTGCATTGAGGGTAGTCACAAGCTACCATCTGAGAGAGAAAGCAGGGTCAGATCGAGCCAGGTACATTGCACTGTAGTCTCACATTGCCAAACGATACCCTGTGACAATAGCAATACTTTGGTTCGTAGGGATCTGCTGCTGCGTCGGCTTGCGCTGTTGAATTTAGTGGCGGCAACTTGAGCCTCAGACTCCTCGTGGAGGATACGACGACCGGAGGAGCTACTTCAGTTTCCGACATTGCCTTATCTGACTTTCTCCTCTTGCCCTTTTTGCCTTTTTTTGAGGGGGGTCCTCGCGTTGCCTCGCTTCCCGTAGCCATCCCGATCGTGACTTCGCTACTAGCGCTGATCTTGGGTGCTGTGACCTCCTCGTCCTCGCTGAGACCTGGGATTGGGCTGTGCGTAACTCTTGTGGGACGAGCCCAGCGCGACGGAGCGGCGAGATCAGGAAGAAGAGAGGGGTGAGTGCCTTGCCGAAGTCCAAAGGATATGGACATCTCCTGTTCGCGGATGGACTGGTCAAGCTGTCGTATGTGTCTATCCACCTTCGAATCCCGTCGACATCAGGCTCAAGGAAGCACGCTAAAACGGGCACGTACGGAGTCGTAGGCTGCTTGCGCAAGGCCAACCTTCTCTTGAGATCCCCGCACGACTTCTTCCATCAACCAACCAATACGTCGCAGGTACCCACGCGTGGTTTCTGCGCCAGCATCACATCAATGTTATAAGGAGTTATTGAAAACGCGTACCGTTGGTTTCACCTATGGTTTCCTTGGTGTCCGAATTGGTGTCTGCGAGCTGCTTGTCCTCTAACTCAGGTTGACGCCCTTGCTCGTTGAGAGGCTTCGAGTCTTCTTTCCATGCCAATGAGCGACGCAGTCGAATGTACTTCTGGAGACTGGGCAGTATCTCGTTATAACGCCCTATACCAGAAAGTCGTGACGCGTTGCTTCTCTTGAGTTTATACCGAGGGGCTCACCCGTAACTTGTTCGTCCAACTCGCGTAACAGCGCGTAAGTCCGGTGCAGGTACAGAGGGAGCTGCTCCACCGCTGTTGGTACACTTTAGTCGTAGATCATCAAAGAGAGGAACGGCACATACCCTCGTGAAATTCCTCTCTAAACAAATCCCATAACTCCGCTTCTACTTCGAGCCGGTGGTTTACTTCGACGCTCTCCTCCTTGTGTTCAGGCTTTTCTGTGTCCAGCTCGTCGTCTTCCGGAGCTGACGCTCCAGGCGCGTCATCCTCGTCCGGAATTTCGGCTTGTACGCGTGAGGCACGCTTCCGCTTGTTGCTGCGAGGCATGGGAGAGGACAATCATTTACGTAATCACTTGGCGAGACATAACCAGGAATTACGTCATTCCCCTGCTCCAACTTAGCCTGCAGCAACATGTCCGGAAGGATCCCCTGGCTACAGCTGACGGTCGTCAGCGCGGGAAGTGCGCAGGTTTATTTTTTGGCGTCTTTCTTATAGACTAAAATGGCGCATATGCAGTTATGGGTGTTGGTTATACGCTGTTGCGTGGTGAGCCAAGTTTTGGAGCCCGTTTATCTACTCGGAGTCTCTCAATGTCTACGCAGTGATCGTACCAAGTCCGGAAGAGACATATAATGTGAGCGCAATTCTCTGACAGAAAGTCTCTTTCATGACTGTGCGTGCAAGGCTATGGCACCTGATCTCAAGCGAAAGGTCGACGAAAACCGACGAGCTAGGTTGGCACTTGAAGAGGGCATAAAGCAACAACAAAATGCTCAGGTAGGCCCGTCATTCAGTGCTGTGTCTCATCACACATCTCCTTTCATCTTTGTAGCTCGACCCGGAGTCCGCAAAACCTGTCTGGGCAGACCAGCGAAAGCAGTAACCTCACCACTCGCGAAAGGTGTGCCACTGTTGTGCCCATTCTTGGGACGTCAATTCGCGCCAAAACGATATCGGAATGGTCAACTCGTAGTGCGATAGCATATACATGGTAATGAGGTCGTGTTATCTAGGATGTGACGGCTTTGTGCACCCGCAATGCAACCTCGAGAATCCAGAGTTCCTCGTCCGCGCCATCACATAATGCCTTGTCTGCTTCCGCCATGACGAGCGCGCAAGCCGACTTTTGGCGCCCTGTTAGAGTTGGGTGCTCGACGATAACGTCGTGGAGCTGGGGAAATGGCGTTTAGCCACTACAACAGAATGGGAGCAAACTCCTTGCACACACCTGTGATAGTACCTGTGACGCGGAATAACCCTCTCGAATCAGTGACCTAACGGTCCCCCGGATGAGATCAAAGCCGCGAAGGTCAGGTTCCACGGTCAGGGACGCAGCGTCACCCATCTCCACATCCCCGTCCCCTCCTCCAATGAGAGTTACGTCGACCCCGAGGGTCTGCGCAAGCTTTCGTATTATCGCATCAGGAACGACACCTGCTATTTCTTGGATGTCTTGAGGAAGTATGGCAGACGGTGGCTCGGTTGCGGCCGAAAGCCGTGCTGCCGACTGTAGATATGTGACGGCGCGTCGTAGATCGCCTGAGGATGTAGAAACGAGTGCAGAGATAACATCCTCATTCACGGGAACCTTTTCGACCAGTGCAATATGCTCGAGGCGTTGTCTCGCTGACGAAGAATCGAGGGGCTTAAAACGAAACTTTGAACATCGAGATGCGAGCGGTTCGATGATCCTAGGTACCGGTTTTGTATCGAAAAGTGTAGTGCAAGTGATGAGCGTACCTCGTCACGTAGTTGCAGACCAAACAGAACCGCGTTATTCGCGCGTAGTTTTCCATGATACGGCGTAGGGCGGCTTGTGCATCTTGAGTCATACTGTCCGCCTCGTCCAAGATGATGATCTTGTAGGGCGGACATGGGTACTTCTTCCCGTCTGATGCCACAGCTTCCGCGCGCGGTGTCTGACGAGCAAAGTTCTTCACCTTTTCGCGCACGATGGATATGCCGCGCTCGTCGGAAGCGTTCAGTTCAAGGACGCGGGATCGAAAGTTATCAGGCCTGGTGGACGTCAAATACAAACGCCGATGTAGTTCGAGTGGAGGCGTACCCAAATAGCTGACGCGCGAGGGCAAGAATGGTAGAGGTTTTGCCTGTGCCAGGAGGGCCGTAGAATAACATGTGTGGAAGCTGTCGTCCAGGTGAGACCAAAGCCACGGAAAGATCTGAACAAGCACACGTTGCTAGAAGAAAGGGTCTTCCGCAACACGGAAATGATATGCTCTTGAGAGGATACGTCGTCGATAGTTTCTGGTCGACTTGGAACGCTCAGTCCACCAGACGCGAGGACGAGAGAGCCACTCACTATTTCTCCACCCATGGTTGCAAGCTAGGGTTGACGACGTTCTCTTTCTCCTTTCCCGACTTTTTTTTGGCTGGGGCGCGTGCCTGGAAAAAGGATGTGGCCATCTGCGAAAATTGTATAAGGAAACGCGCGAATGTGGTTCCGCGACGCGGTCGCGTCTTGTTTCTGTTTATTTATCCCTTTACACACACGTCCACGCGACCGTGACTTGCATCATTCCGCGATAACTGCAAAGAAACACGCGCCTAGGCCAGCGATGTCGGAATTGGCACCACAGACAGGTGTGTATCTTTCTATGCCTTACAATGGGCCCGGGTAATTCACCACTTCGTGTAGATGAGGTTCGTGACCTACCTCCACCCACAAGTGAGTTTGAGCCTTCACCCTCGTGTAGAACCCATAAGACTGGTGACTTGTTAGCGGAACGACAGGCAAAGCCAAGCGTGGATATTAAGAACGGGAAAGCGATATTTAGGCAGAAGCCCATGTCATTCGAGAAGATGACGGAGACCATGCAAGGTGCGCAATCGCAGTGTAGGATCGGTCCTGTAACTCACGCGACGCGTCTTAAGAGATGGTCAATTTCAGGGAGTGGCTAGAGTCGCGCACACAGCGCCAGGAACCTGCATTAGCCCAAATACCCCAGAACTACTGGCCGCTTATCGCCAAGTTCACTCAAGAGAGGTGTGCCCCATTCTCCCGCTTTCGAACTCAAGGTAAACGCGTGCCCAGTGACAAAACAATCGCGACATTATCAAAGCACATACAACAAGAGCTAACTCCTGATGACGACGACGATACTGACTGCTCAGTCTCTGTCCTCCCGTTGAGCGCCATTGAAGACGTGGTGAAACTGTTGGCGAACCGCGTCAACTACGGCATTGAATGTCCCCTCGCGAAAACTCCTGCTGCGCTCTGCGTTTGGCGATGGGAATTGAATCAGGAATATCTCTCCTTCCTCCCGAAGGTATCTCGAGAGAAGGTAGACGCCAGATTGGCAGACCGGATCCAAGTGAGTTGGTGAATTTCACCTCGCGCTGACTCTGATTGGTTTTAGTATAAGAAAGATCTTCAAGCTATGTTTGACGCGCTTCCCGTTAACGAAAGGAACACACTGCTCGGCGTGAAAGGACTCGCAACCTCACCGTCAAAGTCGCAACCTTTGCTACGTGCCTCATCGAATGAAGCCTCGCCAATCACGGGAACCGTGGGCAGTGCCCCGGACGACAAACCGCCTGAAAAGACGGTGAACGCCGCTGGCGATGAGAATCAAATGGCTGCACGAAAGACAGGTCGTGCAAAGACAACCATCGACCCCGAAAAGGCCGTAGAAAAGGCAGCCAAGGTCAGCTTCATTGCTCTACAAATTCTTTGGCTAACTGAGTTCTCTGATCCCTTACAGGAGAAGGAGCGGTTAGAAAAAAAAGCCGCCAAGGCAGAGAAAGACAGGAAAGATAAGGAATCACAAGAGAAAGCCAGGTCAATAATGGCCAATTTCTTCGGAAAGCCCAAGGCTTCCTCATCTACCGTCGCATCTCCTTCCAAGGGCCCCGCTGCGTCATCTTCAAATATGCTCTCAGAATTTGACAGGGCGTTCAAGCCTTTCGTGCTCAAGAAGGACGCAGACCTGGCACCTGTGAACTGGTTCCGAGACGCACGGAAACGAAAGCGACAAGCTAACGCAGACGTGATCGTTATTGACGAGGATGACATTGAGGTTCTTGACGTCGAGATGCATGAACCTGAGTCTGACCCTGAAGCGAACCCGAGAGGTGGGTCTTCTTTCTATGGTGGTCCGAAATTCGCTAACGGGACGACCCTAGCGCACCTACGTCGGGTGCTTTTGGCATGCCCGTCCCTAGCTACTCGATTTAGTTCCTCCTCAAGCACCGTTCGCTCCTTAATGGCCCGGCTTTCCGAGGCTGAAGTCTCCGACGACACGGCGGCGGTACGCGCCCTTCTCTCGGAGTTGCACGATCGCACACGGACCCTCGCAAAAGTGTTTATATTTCACGAGGATGAGCGTCCGGGCTACTTTGGGACATTCACGAAGCCCTCGCGTCTCATAAAACCGCGCAGACCGTTTGCGCGAGACGACATCGTGATTGACTATTCATACGACAGCGGGGCGGAGTGGGGTGAAGAGGAAGAGGGAGGCGGGGATGAAATAATGGGAGACTCGGACGACGAGCGGGACGACGACGACGAATCCGACGATCTGGACGGCTGGCTCGTAGATGGAGATGATGGAGAGGCAGCAACACCGGTGGAGGAGCGCGATGGACTGGACGCATTCCCGTTTCCACCGCCCCTACCCGAAGGTGGCAAGCACAAGCGCAAAGTGGAGAAGGAGAAGGAGACGGACACCGAATGCAAGACAAAAAAACGGAAGGCCGTCATTCCACTTGTCCCTTTTGTCAAGGGCCCATGTTGGGAGACCGAGATCGGCGATTGCGAGTATGATCCATTCAAACACTATCGAATTCAACTCTTCAACGGTAAGCTTTTTTTTGTTATCAATATCTCCGTCTGTGCTCAGCGGCAAGTTATAGATACACCATATCCCCTTGACCCCTTCTCCTTTGTGTCAGTTCCGGCGGATGGCTCTTCCGTTACTTATACCTCGGGGTCAAAACTACAACCGCAATTCGTTATACCAGCGCTGCCGCCTCATCTCCTCAACTCAAGTACTGGCGTACTTGATCCGACGTCGTCCAATTCCACGAGTAGTCACCAGCCACAAGCAAAGCGTCCAAGAACGATACCAAAAAATCCCTTCCCCGATGCTCATCTCCCGTTCCTCAAAGAAAAAGTCGCCAGCTTGGGCACGACTAGCTTGATCTCCCTCATTGAAGCACTATACCTAGACCTGAAGACTCATGGGGTCAAGAAGAACGCGATTGAGGCTAAGGTCCGGGAAATTTGTGTCAAAGGCCAACGACAAATCTGGTCCGTGAAAGCGGATACGGAAGTGAGTATACTCTTCGTCGTACATGACCACAGTTGACCGGGCATGTCAGTTCCCTAGCTTGGAAGCGGTGGCACCACATTAAACGCAAGATGCACAAGTAGAGAAGCGCGTGTACGTATTATATCTATTCACCAGTACTGGTCCGTACGGCTACAAAGATGTCAGGCGTACAATATTTATGTGTCTCACCGAGTCGCCGAACTTTACAGTAGCACCGCTTTACACGAGAACAATAATACCTTCACCATTCCTAGACTGTACATGTGCAATTAAATGAAGCAATATCGGAAACTCATTCATAAATCGTGAGCGGATCACAAGCTCAGCCTCCAAATGTCTTCCACTAGGCCTTCGTCTGGTATCTTACCGCCGAATTTCACCACGTGCATGTCATGGGACGAACTCTCTGTGAGGAAGAGTGACGAATTGCTCCGACTGTGTCAACTGAGCTACTGACCGACTAGTACACGGTCGAGGTGTCCAGCCTCGTCGAGGATCGGCTCGATCCCCAGACCACGGTATATGCGCAACCGCAAGCTAGTAAAGTGTGACAATCAGGACTGATTGGAGTATATATTTATGGCCCTTACGGTTTTCCGTCTAGCTCATGTTCGGCAGCCGGATCGCTCTCTTCTAGTTGGCGGAGTTCCTCCATGAGCTGGGAAGCCTCTGCCTGTTTACTTGAGTTGGCACTCTCCGCATCGTTCAGAGCCTTGGCAAACGATAGTCGCGCAGCATCGAGGTGATTCAGGTTTTCTGCGTGCTTCTCGGCTGAAGACACATTGCGAGGACGAGTAGAAGAAGTGCGAGCGGCATCGAGGATGCGTGCAAGAGCTGATGTCCGTAAAATCAGAACGTAGTACAAGCTGGGAATTAATAAATAAAAGACCCTTTAAGTCGGCATGAGCTTGTTCAAGTTCCTCCCTTCGCTCAGCTTCTTCCTCGTCTATCTGGTCATGAATGACGTCTATTGTCCTGTAATCATCCTCTGGTACGATGAGCTCTGCGATGCTGCTTATGTTCTCACTGAAATCAATAACTGTAAGACGGTGCCCATTTGTGACCTAATCTAGAGCATTCGCACATGACCTCAGGAAGAGATTCAAGCAATGAGTCAGGGGGGTCGGGTGAGAGGTCTGGCAAGGACAAGGGATCAAGTTGGACAACTCCCATGGACGAGGAAACGAAAGAACGACCGTGTATGAGAGACCACGTGATTAACGTGAGGGTCTGACGTCACGCGTCTGATTGATTTATAAGCGAGTGTACTTTGCTCGACCCCTGATATGGCTGACACTCGGATCTAGAGCGAACACACCAAAACTTGCTACTCCACCCTGACCTCACTCTTCATGACTACGTGGCGAGAATTTCTGGTCGAGCACGCGAAATTCCCGTTCCCTGATCCCGTTGAAAACCCATATGTCGGTACCGACATATCCTCCAAGGATGTTGGGGATGTCGCTCCAAATTGGAGGGCCAAATACGCTGTCTCAGACAAGACCCTAGTGCAGAAACTTTGTCAAACTCTCGACAACATCCTTGGAGACTCTGTTTTTCCGGATGATTCCCGAAACGATTTCCTATTGCACTTTGGGCGTCATCTGCAATTCCGTACCATTGGCGCGACAGAGATAGAGATTTCGCAATGGGCTGAGAATGGAAGTAGAGCTCGGGTACGAATTTCGAGTTCTCTTTCACGGCTGAGCACTAGCTGACTCTTGGGACAGAGTCGACGTTTGTTGGAAGGTGGTTGTTTCGAAGCCGCAAACACCTTTTTTGTCAAGTATTGTGGCTCAGGACACCGCCTTGATACCACCGAGCAGCATATTGAGCGGGGTCTTTCCAAGGTTGATTATCTTGTGATGGTACACGATAAACGTGTCGTCCTTGTTGGGGCGGAATCCCCCTCACTCTTGAAGGCAGTGGGCAGTTCGCTATCGGACCGCGCAGTCGAGTTGGACTGGACTCCCGGTGGAGATCCAGTATCGAAAGTTCTCCTGAATGTGAGTACACAGTCCTTTGCAACACCGATTTTGATTTTGACAATTCATCTAACTTACCAGGCCGCTTTGAATCTGGGTCTGAGGAAGATGGAGTGGATGTTCATTACGTGCCACAACTATTGGATCGTTTGTCGTCTCGTCAGCGACGATGACAACCCATTTCTTGCTTTCTCACCCATGTTCAGTATCGAAGGCTCCTCTGAACCGTTTCGGGCATTTCTTAGTGCCATTTTGTTGGTTCTAGATGGCACTCCCGTTCAGGCCAGCAAATCCAACCCCACTATGGTGCTTGACATTATTCCTGAAGAAGACGACGGGCCTTTTGAAGACGACGTCGATGACGGTTCGGGAGAATATCGAGGTCGTTCAACCACGAACATTTCATCAACGCCCCCGATGACCCGTTCTCGCGCGATCACCAGTCGTGATGCTGCCGAGTCCGAATTAATGGTTCGTCCAATATCCAGTCATCCCCGGTCAGTTGCTCACTCGTTTACTCTAAGTTTACTTTATCCTCCCCACACTATCCCGAGTCTTTCCAAGTATGGATCCGTCTTCATTCGCTGCCCTATAGCACATTCGTTCTTCCACACTGCGCCGAGAACGGAAACAGGAAACGATGCCTATGGTTGACCCGCCACATAGGATTTGGATCGACCGGAAATGTCTGGGAATGTCACTTCGATAACAGTGATGATTTGTTTGCGATCAAGATCGTTGAATCGCTGCGCACTGACGAAGAGCGCCGACGACGGTTCTATAACGAGTTCGAGACTTACCTTAGCCTGGAGACGACGTACCAATCTGGGGAACTATCCGATCGAATTACTCCGCACTTCTATGGTGCATTTGAGGGTGATGGGACCGGCGCCCTCATTCTTGAACTATGCGGCGACACCCTCAATAGCTGGGATGAACTCGATTTTTCGGAGCAGTAAGCACTAGCGGTTATAGTATCAAGGTGCTTGTTCCCAGATTGACAATATTTGTGCAGAACACGGGTCTACAAGTTGGTAGGGGACCTTCATCGAGTGGGAATAGTCCACGGAGATCTTGAACCCCGGAACGTCGCTCGTGTTCCAGGAGGTGGGTTCCGCCTGATCAATTTTTCAGGAAGTAGAAGCCACACCTGCGTGGAAATTTCGGTACGATATGGTTGCTCGTTTCACTTAATACCTGATATTGGTATAGGGCAAATTGGAAAAACGTTACAAGCTTGGTTACAGGTGTTCTGAACTGAAGGCGCTGCGGCGTTTTTTGAGACATGCTAACGTAAGGACCAACCTCGGTCCTACACTGATCGCCATGGCACGCTCACGCCAATACAAACCAAGTCGAACCGCTGTTACCAGCTAGTTCGCTCCGGTAGATTTTAGAAAGCCTTCGTTACTATTACTCGTGTATCATCGGGGAAAACCACTCCCCCTCCGTGGATGGTCCGTGCTATGGGTTATGAGGGGTTATGGATTAGGAAAAATGACGTAAATTACGGTCTCGGAAAAAATAAAATAAGGTCTCAGAGGGTGTCATGCAGGCCCCGCAGGGCGCAAGCTGTTGTATATAGGTCTGTGGAGATTTGTAGGTGTGTTGTTGTCGAAGGGCTAAGACCGCATGCAAGTGCAGTGAGGTCAGGAGAGGCTACACAGAGCCTGAAGGCCGGGTGGTCACAAGATGCTTCAGCATGGCTTGAAACTTCACATAGGTGGCGGCCAGTTCCAGGGAAGAGGAGGATCAAACCAAAATCGCGGGAATGGCCAACAGCGTAATATGAGGGAGGTCATCTGCTATAACTGCAGTAACCCGGGTCACTTCTCACGAGATTGTACTTGGCCTAGGAAGCAGAGGCAACAGTGGAGACCACAAACGAGCAACAGCCGCAGCATGGAGACAGATAGAGCCTGTGGTGAGAATTAATTACATAATCGTCGCCCTGTGCCCCAGAACGACAAGATCCAACGAATGGACAGCCAAATCGCTCGCTCTCATCCGTTTTTCTTGTCATCCTCTTCTTGCCATCCACGTATCTATCCCAGACCCTTTGCAACTCATGGAGGCGAGCGCACAAAATGTACTCCTATTTCTCTTTCCACTCAATCTAATTACCGAACATTCGTAGGCTCTGCTAGATTTCTCAAGGGAGTTCGATATTACTCTCATGGATAATGTCGTCATGGCGCTATATTCTGGTTCTGGCGGGAAAGATGTTAGTGTTTTTAATTTGTGATCTTGCGCTAACGTTTAGTCTCATCTCGCGTGTTATCTGCCCCCGCCATTAGCAACAAGTAGCGCAACAAGTCCTCACGCAATTCCAAGAACATCCGGATGCCTGGACACGAGTACCAGACATCATGGAGCGATCGTCGTATTCCCAAACCAAAGTACGCAATCGTTTACGTGTAAGCGCGAACTACAAACACGCGACTGACCATCACGTTGATCTCAGTTTATCGGCCTGCAAATACTGGAAAGGCTGGTCAACACTCGATGGAAGACCCTTCCGGAGGCACAGCGGCAAGGTACGCACAAGCTCATTGCGCCGTAAGCGTCGTCGGGTCTAACCAAATCTAGGTGTACGCAATTTTGTCGTTGGCATCACCGTCAAAATCGCGTCGGACGAAGCAACTCTGCGCAGAGAAAAAACGTACATCAACAAGCTCAACCTAGCGTTGGTCCAAGTTTGTCTACTTTCTCTCTTGCGTCGCGTCGCGCTTACTTCTACGCCCGCAGATATTGAAACAGGAGTGGCCCCACAACTGGCCAACATTCATCCCTGAGCTTGTGGAATCGTGCAAAACGAATTTGGCTCTATGCGAGAACAATATGGTCATACTCAGGCTCCTGTCGGAAGAAGTCTTCGACTATTCGGCCGAGCAACTGACTCAGACGAAGATCAAGAATCTAAAAAACCAAATGTGCGGCGAGTTTTCAGAAATCTTCAAGCTATGCGCGGAGATCTTGGAGGAGGCTAGCAAGACCTCTCTAGTGAGAGCCACTCTCGATACATTACTCCGGTTCTTGAACTGGATCCCCCTGGGCTACATCTTCGAGACTACGATCGTAGATGTTCTCATTCAACGCGTGAGTATCTCTTGGCGTAACTTCTGCTAGCCACTAATTGGCCTCGAATAGTTCCTCGAAGCCCCTGACTTCCGCAATCTCACTTTGAAGTGTCTTGCGGAAGTCGCCGCTCTCAGTGTTGGCACTGAGTACGACCCAAAGTTTGTTTCCCTGTTCGAGATGGTCATGACAGCAATCAACCGGATGGTCCCTCCAAACACGAACATCGCCCAAGCATATGCGCACTCAAATGATGCGGGGCAGGAGTTCATCCTTAGTCTCGCGCTATTCCTTGGCAATTTTCTTCAGAACCATCTGAAGACTGTTGAAAATGAACGAACTCAGGATGTTTTACTAAACGCCCACTTGTACATGGTCAAGATATCACAAGTCGACGAACGCGAGATTTTCAAGATTTGTTTGGAGTACTGGTTGAAACTTGTCGCTGAGCTGTACGACGAAATTCAGAGTTTACCCATTGGTGACAGTGGTCTCCTCATGGGTCTCAGCCTCGGCGGAACCAACGGAGCGCACAATATGCTCAACGGCGTATCTCTACGAAAAAACATCTACTCCGACGTGCTATCAAATTTGCGTCTCGTCGTCATCGAGAAGATGGTGAAGCCGGAAGAGGTTCGCGTCCTTCGCTTCGTATTATCGTGCAGTCAGCTCAATCACATCTACAGGTCCTCATTGTTGAGAACGAGGAGGGTGAAATTGTCCGTGAATTCATGAAAGAGTCGGACACCATCGTCCTTTACAAGTCAATGCGCGAGCTCTTGGTCTATCTCACTCATTTAGACGTCGCCGATACCGAAAACATTCTCACCGAGAAGCTTGCAAAACAAGTAGACGGCTCAGAATGGTCGTGGCAAAACTTGAATACACTGTGCTGGGCCATCGGGTCAATTTCAGGGGCGATGAGTACGTGAACTTCGCCCGCATCCCATAACTCGTTCTCACGTGTTTGTAGACGAGGAGACAGAGAAGCGTTTTCTGGTGACTGTCATCAAGGACCTCCTTGGCCTCTGCGAGATCAAGCGCGGCAAGGACAACAAGGCCGTCGTCGCTTCTGACATAATGTACATTGTTGGACAATATCCGCGCTTCCTGAAAGCTCATTGGAAGTTCCTCAAAACCGTTGTCAACAAGCTATTCGAGTTCATGCACGAGACACATGAAGGCGTGCAAGACATGGCATGCGACACCTTCATCAAGATCGCGCAAAAATGTCGGCGGCACTTTGTCATGCAACAAAGCCAAGAGCAAGATCCTTTCGTGGACGAAATTCTGAGACTACTTCATAGGATTACGGTGGACCTTAGCCCACAGCAGGTTCATACGTTCTATGAAGCCGTCGGCTACATGATCTCGGCCCAGCCTAATAAACCTCAGCAAGAGAAGCTCATTGCGAAGCTGATGGAGCTTCCCAATGCTGCCGTAAGTCTTTCGCGTATCCCGTATACCCGTCTCTTGTCTTAACCGTCGCCGGCTTGAATCAGTGGGAATCGCTTATGGCTCAGGCTGCGGCTAACAAGGACGTGCTCAGCAACCCTGATAACCTGCGTATACTGTCAAATGTCCTCAAGACGAATGTAGCAGCATGCACTTCTATTGGCAGTTTCTTTCTGCCGCAAATTGGTCTCATCTATATGGACATGTTAGGGCTCTATCGCGCAGTCAGTGGTATAATCAGTGAAACGGTCGCCAAAGAAGGTGAATCCCGAGCTCTACCATTGACAACTTCTTCTGATACGCGACGCATAAGGGCAAATTGCCACGAAGACGCCAAAAATCCGTCAATTGCGGACAGTTAAGAAGGAAATACTCAAACTGGTTGAGACTTACATTCGCAAGGCGGAAGATCTCGATGCTGTCAACAGCAGCATGATTCCGCCTTTGCTTGACGCGATTCTTGGCGACTATCATCGCAATGTCCCTGAGGCCCGCGACGCAGAGGTCCTGAATGTAATGGCGACGATCACTTCACGGCTGGGCGTAGGTACCTTCTCTTCGACGACGAGAACGTTGACCTGATGCTTTCCTAGAATTTGCTCACGCCGCAAGTTCCGCCTATCCTTGAGGCAGTCTTTGAGCCTACACTCAATATGATTAATCAGGACTTTGCAGAGTTCCCCGAGCATCGCGTTGGATTCTTCAAGCTTTTAAGAGCAATAAACCTGAATTGTTTCCCAGGTGCGCGCGCTGGTATCTTTGTGGGTTCAATACATAGCTCACCAAATTTCAGCGTTGCTTGGTCTTCTCCCTCAGCAGTTCAAGCTCTTCACCGATAGTATTGTTTGGGCGATCAAACATACGATGAGAGACATCGCTGAGACTGGATTGAACTGTACGGTTTTCTGCTGTCTCGTCCTTCACGTGCCTAACTAAACTTTGTGACAGTGTGCCTGGAAATTATCAACAATTTTGCTGCCGCAGACACTCAGATCGCCAACCAGTTTTTCCAGCAATACTACCTCAGCGTATTGCAGGACACATTCTTCGTCTTGACGGACGCAGACCACAAGAGCGGCTTCAAGCTGCAAAGCCTGCTCCTCGCTCGTATGGTCCAGCTGGTTGCGACCGACGCAATTCAGGCACCTTTGTTCGACCCTGCTGTCGTCAATGACCCTAATATGACGAACGCCAAGTTTGTCCGCGATTATACAGCCAATTTATTGAAGTCTGCGTTCCCTCACGCGTCAAGGTAAGCAATGTGTATTCCTCCCCCTAGTCTTCCAGCCGTTCTGACAGGCCGTCGTGACTAGTTCCGACATCATGGTCTTTGTGCTTAATCTAGCCGAATACCATTCAGACGTTAATCGCTTTAAAATGGCACTGCGTGATTTCCTGATTCAGCTCAAAGAGTTCTCCGACGACAACGGGGAGCTTTTCGTGGACGAGAAGGAAGCAGAAGCTGCTCGCAAGGCGCAGCTCGAGCGCGAGGCTGCACTGAAGATCCCAGGAATGCTCAAGCCGTCGCAACTAGAAGACAAAGACGAGGACATATGAGCCTTGCACCATATATCTCACGACATCTTACGATTTTTTAATACTCTGTTCTCGTCTTCGAAAGTTCGCATCGGCATCATCATAGTCCACTTGTCCCCACTTCCCCTTCCACCCTATTTCTCCCCCAGCTCGCTATTACACGTCGCTATTTGCTCTTTTTGCTGCGCCCCTCATATTTTGGATGTAACACTAAATGAAGCTTCAATCACGAGAGCAAGTGTGTATCTTCGGATGTAGCGATTCTGTTTTAGAAGAACATATGTTATTTTTTTCCCCTTAGGGTGGCAGATGCGAACTTCTCCAAGTCACGCGTCGCAGGCATTCTTCACAGATCGCTTCACAGATCGCACACAACGTTGGCAAGTGTTGCTCCAGCATCGCGGAATGTTCAAGAAGTGAGTCGTTTCCCTATCACCCTGTGATCACCAATATCCACATAAAGGGAAGATTTCAACCATCGACCGATATCGTGGGGCAAACCCCTGTGAAATCTTCTGTTCAACGGGGCATCCGATCGACTCTGCTCTCTTCGTGGAAGATCGATGCAGAGACGCTAGAAGAGATATGGCCCAAGAAAGAGTCGATCGTGCACGTAAAATGGTCTGTCGCTGAACCCATAGTTTCGCTTCTTACCGATCTGATGTGCCTCCGTACAAAACACCAGCAGAGATCATCTCTCTATCTACGCCCTGCACGGCGAGCCGCTCTTTTTCCAGGGCCTTGACGGGCCTTATCTCCCCACCGTGCGCCTGCTCCACAAATGCGAGGATCCATTACGTGCCCGCTGTTACAATTACACACAACTGACTGACTACACGCAGATCCATTCATCCTCCCACACGTGCGCATCGACCGCGGCGCGATCCGCTTCCTGCTCGCCGGCGCACACATGATGTGTCCCGGGCTGACGTCTGCCGGCGGGTGGCTCCCGCCCGCGGACGCGGCGCTGCCCGCCGGGACGGCGGTCGCGTTCGACGCTGAGGGGAAGGAGTTCGCGGTCGGCGTGGGGATCACGAAGCTCGGGACGGAGGAGATGCGGGCGGTGAACAAGGACATCGCAGTGGAGTCGGTCACGTACATCGGGGACGACCTGTGGGCGTTGCAGAAGCTGTAAGTGTGCAGCCGTTGTTTGTAAGTTTTAGTTCGTTACAAAGTAAAGTTTCGCGCACTCGTGTGTTGCGCGTGTGACCCCCCCACCCCCGCGTCCTCGTGGCTGCCCTCCAACGCCTACCTGCGCTTGCCACGCCGTCGCCTACGAAGAAGAACCTGGGTCGCGGGTTTTTAGCGCGCCGTCGTTCTGAGGACAAGATGCCCGTTTCTGTGTGCGTACAGAGGTTAAACTCTAAAGTTTTGTACTTATGTGCGCGTCTTCGAATTCGAAAGCTACAGTAGGACCCTGGAATTCCTGGTTCCTCCGGGCCTGGACCTGAGCGCACCTCTATGTTGCAAAAGGTCTGGTGACACGCGCAACGTACGCCTTGTGTCAGTCCTGCCAGTTCTGGTTGAATACGTCTTGTTCAGCCCCCACCAGATTCGGAGACGGCCGTTGAGTCGAACGTGATGCCCAAAACAGGGGCCCCACTTTCATCATCGACACGACACTCAACTCGAGAAGGCAACGACGAACAATACCGGATCTTGATCTCAGCAATTGGTGGCCGAGGAGGGATCCGGCCGACAAACTTACCCGAGGACGACCGTGAGTCGGGGAAATAAATGAACGGGGTTGCCAGATCCTCTGTGCTTCCCTTATCGGAAGTTGCGCGCGTTGCGCGGTCCAAGAAACTAGGTTAGGAACACGCCGCCAAATACATAGACACTCGCTCCGATCGATTTCCATTCCAGCCCCAAATAGAAGCGCGGTTTGCGACTGCTCTCTGCTGGGAAGGCCATCCCACTGCGTCATCTGCGCACTTGATCCTCACGCCAATGGGCGTAGAGTTAGCTATCGGAGAACGTAATTGAGCTGAACCTTACGATTACTCCCGAGTCATGCTACCGCATACAGCTTGTGATATTCAATGAATTATGGGTCATGAGTGCATGAGCCCCAACTAGTCGCGATCTCGTACATAGCACCTCACGAGAGCACTCGCGATAAGGGAAACAAAAGCGGTAGTTCTCGTCACTGCGAAGAACGGTTTGTCCCTCGTGTCGTAGACACGATGTGACAATAAATGCCTCAACATTGCTACAGATTGCGCGATCGTGATTGGCCAACTACGCGCAATCCCGGTGCAGAATCACACACTCCCTTGTTTGTGGATCCTCTGGAATGATCCTCCCCGGGGCCTCATTCAGGGTTGTCATTTCGGTTCTGGGGGGTTATCGAAGCCCTCCCCGCCGTATCGCAAAGGGGTGAAAGCGTACAGTATCCGAGTCCCTGTGCACCACATGCCGTTGAGTACAATCGGTAGCAATGACAATACGTTGCCCATGGCGGGCCCTTTAGTGCAAGACAGCGAGCGAGCGGACGGAACAACCATACAACCCTCTACTGTACAACCAACTTGACCTACTTACAGTACCCCCATTCACTCCATTTCCCAACCATCATCATACAAATAAATAAACGTGGGCCCACCCTATCTCCACGAACCACCAATCCCGCGAATCACGCAAGTAGTTACACACGCAGCACCATCATGGATGATTTCACATCCGTCGTTTTGTTGTTGCCCTCGCTCAGCGCGTTTTGCCAATTCTTACCAACTCACCAATTTGGATTCTTCGGAAAGAAAACGGGGATTGGTGATGATGGGCGCCTTACTCCGCCGGCAACGCGAATTCCCCTGCTCGCCGAACCCCCTAGTTCGATCCGAGATTCAATTTATTCAATTTTTTTTTGTGGCGGCGTCAGTTTCAAATACACAGACATACACACACGCTCACACAGACACATACTCATACTAACGTACGGGGCTGTCAACGCGGCGCTCGGCGAAAGCACACCGCAACCGTCGGTCGTAAGTTATTAGCACAAGGCACACAAATAGCACACATAGCACACGTGTCGACGGGGCGGGGGGTGCAGGTTCATTTAATTGCTTCTGGAATCTCGAGTCGAGAGTCGAATGAACTAAAAAAAAAAAAAAAAGTCGCGCGACTCGCCGCGATGGTGCGTGGCGTGACTCAACGACAGCTGCTGCTGCTGCGGCGACAACGCGATTGGGAGATAAGGAGAGGGGGGGGCGGGAAGCGGTGACTCAATGCAGAGGGTTCGACTCTTATTATGACTCGAGATCGCAAGCATTCGGAAATTGCCAACGGTGCGTGCGCGCGGCGGTGGGCAGAGGGCACTCGAAGAGAAGAACCACCGATCTGGGGATGTGCTTCGTGTGTCTGTGGGGGGAAAGGCCAGCCTAATACAAGGACAGCTCTCCTTGGTGTTATTGCTGCTAACGGCACGCGCGTGGAACCCAAAGAGAGAGCTACTTTTGTGATAGGGCGGTAAAGTAGGTATCACACCACCCCCCCTATTGTATCGTAAACATATGACCGTAGTCATTCTCTGTCAACCCCACGCCCCATCAATCACAGGCGACTGTATTTGCCTTGGCCGTCGGTGTGGGGCGGGGAGCTGGGCGCTCGGCACTCGGTCAGAGGCAGTGTGGAGCAACAACAGCACTCAGGCACGTCGTCCCTGCCCACCCACTGTCAATGCCGGGTCCGGGCCTACCAATACCAAGCCCAGGGGTTTGCAATGATCATCGCCGTAGCCTGCATAAAGATAAGGCTATGTCGTATGATAGACACCGACGACCGGTGTCAGGGGGAGAGTGCTTAGTCAGATGGAGTTTGAATTGGCGTGGTTCGTCGTCCAGAAAAAGGAAAGCCCGTACTTTTGCGAGAGGACGGCGTTGGCCGAGGGCCCCTATTGGTTTCGTAAAAGAAAATGCTTCCGCGGTCGTTATCTGCGAGGGGCTTTGGGAGAGCGTTTGCTTTGCGCCTACATATCATGGGGTTTCATTTGGCTGGGGAGCGGCGGTGAGCTCATAGAGGAGCATTGGGCAACCCGTTCGAGGGTCAAAGGTTCAACGTTCAAAGGTAAAACTCCGCATCTGAGATCGCAATCTGGGAATACCTTATCGCGGTTGCCTATTACGGCGCATTTGGTCCGCTACCATGGTCGCCGGCGATCGAGTTCTAGACTCCCGTAAACACGCGAGTTGTCGCACGAGCGGCACACCAGCGTAACCAATAAACTGCAACTAGCAACTAGTATTCCCGAGGAACGAAGCATGAAATAATGACATCGGCAAGAAAGCAGAGAGATAGGACAAAAAACGCTAATGCAGGGATAGGGGGGAGGGGGAGGCATGCAGATAAGAATATTTACAGAAGTGACCAAAGGGGGAAGAAAGCGTCTGGGGCCAGCATTAGCACTCTTGACCGTAGACCACGTGGGGGGGATTAGCAGAAACATTGGGGAATGGAAGGGGGTCGAGCTCAAGTGAGTGATGGAAATAGGATTCATCCGCACTAACGTACACCTGTGGGACAACATAGCGCCGCGCGCGCTCCGAAGACCGCGCGCTCGTGTCTACGAGCGATAACGAAGGCGAGCTTGTCGCGGGACTCGGAGCCGAAAGCGCATCAGACTCATCGTCCGAGGTATCCTCGACCGTGTCCGGCACAGGCAAGTCATCTGTGTCATCCTCGGCGTTATAAGGTAGCGCGACGTTGAATGGGGGATAGGGATAGACAGAGTCAAGGGGAGTATTAAGGGGCTGGAGCTCGAGGGGGCTTAACAGTGGTGGGGAGTTGTAGGGTGGATAGACAACAGGGTATGGCATAGAGATAGGAGTATTATTATACACAGGGTGACTGAGATCGTCGGTGGAAGACATGGGGGAAGCTGAAGGTGTGAAAGGAGGCAAGTCGTCGTCCTCGTCGTCGGCAACATGGAGAAGAGCAACAGGTTCATTCGCGTCATCTGAATCATCGTGTTCGAGCGATTCCAAAAGAGAATCGAAC
Source organism: Lactarius hengduanensis (assembly GCA_021525025.1). Classification (NCBI taxonomy): domain Eukaryota; kingdom Fungi; phylum Basidiomycota; class Agaricomycetes; order Russulales; family Russulaceae; genus Lactarius; species Lactarius hengduanensis. The sequence continues at coordinate 27,495 of JAKELI010000166.1, read as the reverse complement.
CATTGCTTCTCCGAGCCGTCGTCGTTCACAGTGCAGGGAGTATCAAGAAGCTTGCGGGCATCGGGATAGATGAAGGAGTGTTCAACGTCGCAACACACCTCTTCATCCTCGTCGCTTGCGTCAGAGTGGTATGGGGGTTCAGAAGTGTTGTTGGGGCTACATGGAATGGTGCCGTTGGGCTGCGAACGGGTGATTGAGTTTTTGAGGAGGACCCAGCGATGCAAGCTGCAGCTGTCCTTGGCGCCTCCGCCAACGACCAAGCTTAGCTTGGACCGGGTAACTTGAGACAAGCTCGGGGAAGCTGACGACATTGAAAAAAACGCGAGATGTGAAACACGAGATGCTTTAGTGGGAGGCGCTGAACCGGAGCCAGTGAATTAGAACGGGACGACGACAGAGCCGACGACACTCACGAGATGAGCAAAGAGATGAATCGAGTAGGTAGCTTCTTTTTTTTAGCGGTGTATGCGGTATACGATGAAGGGTTCGAAGAGGATGGTGCCGTGCTTTGATTTTCGGGCTTGCTTGTCAACCATACTGGTGGTGGCTAGAAACCTCCGTCACTGTCTATAGGGGGGAGCGACAGGGGACGGGATTGAGTGGAGAAGTGATGGTGGACGAGAAAGAGGACGGTCAGTGCAGCATTGGGGGAGGGCAGAGCACGGGAGGGGTGGAGTGGGCGGGGGCTCGTAGAATGTGGGCCGCGTCTTATATTGGTTGGATCACAAAGTGACTCGCTTGTCAGGTCATGGTCACGTATTTCCCGTCCAGTTTCCCGGTCCTTGGCCTAATCCGTCGGTCAGGATCGGCTTCCATCATTCCGAACAATCCGAAGAGCTCTTTCGCTCATTCGTTCGTCATCTTTGTCATTGTCCAGACGAATGTTCTAAGCCAGCTGTAATCTTGTATCACCCTTTATTGCACACAAGGAACATCGATACATAAGTAAGACAAAAAGGTCCAGACTCCGTCACTGCTGCTTCGGGCTTAGTGGTGACTCGAGTCAGCCCTCATCCATCTCTTCGTCTCCTACCTCCTCGTCTTTGACCGTCTCCATTAACTTTTGTATTTTCTTTGCACTCTTCGGCGATACGTCCCTCGCAACGGCGAGCATCTGAGCGGACTTGACCTCGTCCCCGATCAGTCGGTAGGCCCTTGCTAGCTGGAAGATTACATTCGACTCCTCTGGCGACGAGTCACGGAGGAATTCTAGATCTCTCACTGCGGTCTATCAATCAACGGAAGGAGAAAAAAATACGTTAGCACACCCGTTCGGAGATCAGCGTGCCTGTGATCACACCGCACGCACCTCGTATCGCTTCATAGAGATAAGCATTTTCGCTCGCCGATAACGCACCAACGCGTTCTCCGGAGACAGTTTCACAGCCTCATTGAACAGTGCGAGGGCTCCTTCTCGATCCCCGCGCCTCTCTACGGCCTAGCGAACACACCCGTTTAGTCCCGCAAGGAGGTAAGATTGCGCTGTGCATTTTTACATACCATGCCTACGCAGCCCAGCAGCACCGCGTTGTTAGGATGGATCTCCGCCGCCTTTCTGTAATGATACTCCGCCATACGGATTTTGCTTTTTCTTAGATAGCACGTCCCCAATCCGTACCTGCGTTCGAAACACGCGTTCAAAGATAAGCATCCATGATCATATCATCACATAATCACGGGCGAAGCCAGATGCTGGCTGACAACCAGCGCCTTTTTCGCCCTTTGACTTACCAAGCGTTATAGTGACGCGCGTCAGCACGGAGCGCCATTTGGAAGGACAGGATGGCCTTGTCGAGGTCTTCGTCAATGAACTCGTGCCCCGCAAGCGTGAACGCGTACGCGCAGGTAGGGTCCAGTTGCTGGGCACGTCGGAAGCACGTCAGCGCCTGCGAACGCTCCTTCTGCAACGAGAATGTGTTGCCTATCGCTATCCACGCCTGTGATGAACGTGGCTCGATCGAGAGGAGTTCCTGTGCCAAGAACGACAATTGCACTGTCCGTTGAAGATGCCATAACAAGGTCGAGTACACCTCCATATCCCACAGCCGATATGGGTCCAGTGCCCGCACCGCTTGGAAAGGCACGTTCCGCCTGTTGAACACCACGTGATATAAACGTGTGTTTGCACGGTTGGGCACGGTGGCTCTCAGAACGGGAGAGTACGTACGGATGTGTAATCGGTCCGCTCATAGTGCGCTTTCCCAACCATAGCCATCACATATGGGGATCTCTGGTGGACATGGGGTAACTTGTCCAATTCCTCCATACACAGCGACGTGTTGTACATAGCCAGGGCCCTCGTGGCACTGGCGAATAACCGCATCAGGTCGTAAATGTATTGGTCTGCAAGCTCGACCTCGTATGCCTCCTGTGCTGCTTGTTCTTGCGATGCCGTCCAGTTGCTCGGCGCTGGTGATGTGTCCGACCGCGGTGATTGCGTTGCCGACCGAGGCGATTGCGAATGCGCAGCGTCTCCACTGGGCACAGGCTCCTCATCAGAGTCTGTCGACTGCGATCGTGTCCGCGTGCGAGGACGGCGTCTATCTCGGACCGGAGGAGGCTGAAAACACACGAGATGTATAAGCCATAGAGCTTCTACCCGGGTGATCGTTAAACGGGGACACCTACCTTGCTGGGTATTGGTGGCTTATTTCCGTTGCCCATTAACCGCGCACTCCGCCGCGTGCCCACGCCCTGCGCACTCCCGTCTCGATCGGACCGGCCGCCAGCGACTGGCACATGCCTGGAGGACACCGCCGTGGGCTGAGGACGGCGGCCCGCAGATGAGAAGAGGTTAACAAGAGTCAAGGCCGGGCGTGCGCGTGCCTTTTTTGAGCGTGCATCGTCCGCCGCGGCCACCAATTTATTAGACGCCTTCTCCACCCCACGGGTTGTAGCGCGTAACTTTTTTGGGGCGGGCCCACCCTCGTCCGCAGAAGACAGCGCACGAGATGATAGCATGATGGCGGCGCCTTTGGCGCGTTGATGAGGAGCGAGGACGGAGATGTCGGGAAGGTGTGAGACTGTGTCGTCGGTTAACCTGTATGTTGGGAATTAGAGTTGGAAAACTATAGTTGTGTGCTGGTAGCCCACATGGAATCTCGGGGACCCAACCGTCCCATACGGAACGGGTAGCGCATCGACGGGTGCCGGTTTTCGAAATAGGTTACCGGCGTTCCCAGTGTCGGGCGTAAAGAGACCCGCACCAGTGGCGGTCGGAATTGGGGGTTGAGTCGTTTTCGTTCGTCAGCTGTTCATCTGGAGAAGTGCGCTTAATTGGCGGGGGACGTGAAGGGAACAGCTCTTCGATCTCTGGTACGGACCCTAGAAGAGCCGAACGGACAATTAGCATGTGTAGGGACTTGATCCGGCGAAGCGCTTTCACCTAAGCTACACAAGCCGTCAAAGGCTTCCCAGATCATGGGATTGAGTCCCAGTGCCCGAAGAAGACTGCTTCGGGCAAGCTCAGGAAGATTGCCCTTCAGGGCCGTAAGGCCAGAGCGACAGTGGAGTATAGCCTCCTCGGGAAAGGTCCGCGCCGCTCGCTGCTCCTGTGACACTGGTTGGAGGTGGCTGAGTGGACCAGGCACGCTCTATTAAAGAAGGGGGACGCACGCGACGGAACCTCAGCAGCATTCTTGAGAATTTCCTCCAATGCCTCCCGCGCTTGTCGGTGCCTTCCCAGAGTAGAGCAGCACTTGGACTTTATTTCCAAGCACCCGTTGCACTGGTGGTCTTGGGGGAGGTTCACGAGATGCAAGGCGGAATGAGGCTGATTGGCTCGGAGCATGACCGTCGCGTAAAGATGCCTCGCGTCGTGATTCCCGTGATCCAACGCGAAGTACCGTTCTGCGTAGAAGATGGCGGACTTGTGAAGGTCGGCGTCGAGACACGCCCAAATGAGCGAACTGAAGCGCTTAGACAGGTATGGCAGGAATGTCGGAGGGGATTCGGATTGCTGTGACTGCTGCATACGGTTCGAGCAGCGTGCAGGACGCCGCACGAGGATCGCTTTTGGGAAATGCAGTGACAGACGGAGGAGGCACGGATGACGCCAGGAGGAAACAAGACGCTGCAGCAGTACACGCAAGGCAAAGCGAGGCAAACCACCGTTCTACATCATGTGATCTACGCGTCAACGTGACTAATACAACTCTTTCCACTGCTACTTGCAAGTACTAATGTCCATGCCCATCACGCTCCGGTTGTTGCTCTGACCAGTCCTCGTCAGCTTGGAATCGGTTAGAAGCGAATAAAAATACTCACCGGGAACAACTTGAATCGCATCATCGATCCGTAGCAGGGAAACAGCCGCCTCGAACGCAGACTTGAGGCTACGAACCTTGCTAACAGTTGGCTCGAGAACACCTGCAGTAACATTATCCCGGACGTCGCCCTTCAGCAGGTCCAGGCCATAGCGCAAAAGGACCTTCTTGGGATCCCCTGCTGGTGCATTTTGAGCCGCGTTATGATAAGAACGTAACTTTGCTACGAGGTCAGTAGCGTCCTTGGCAGCATTTACAGCAAGGGTCTTCGGGATGACAAGAAGCGCGGTTGCAAATTCTGCGATAGCCAATTGCTCACGCGAACCCTGTGCACGCATGCGATGAACGAGACCGTCAACGCTACGTGAGAAACACGTACCAAAGTCGTGGCAAAGTTTTCCAGATAGATACTTAGTGCGGACTCTACGGCACCTCCACCAGGCACAACGCTCCCGCTCTCTAATGTCCGCTTGATCACAGATAATGTGTCGTGCAATCCACGTTCCATCTCGTCGAGCATGTAATCGTTGGCACCGCGGAGAATGATAGAAGGCAGCATTGACCACCTTCGTCCCCTTTACTAAGATGAGTTCATCGTCCGAGATGCGCTCTTGCACGACCTCTTCCGCTGTACCAAGATAGCTCGGCTCGAAGGTTTCTTCCCCATCCAGATTTGCCAAGCTTGAGATAAGCTGTCCACCCGTGGCCTTGGCGATGCGGCGAAGATCCTCCTTCCTGCAACGGCGGACGGCCATCGCGCCCGCCTCCACGAATTCCTTCAGTGCGAGGTCATCGATGCCCTTGGTCGTGAGGACAACATTGGCACCGGTGGCTAGGACCTTTCGGATCCTTTCCAGTGTGATCTCCGACTCACTAGTGGGACGTGTCAGTTCGATCGACGCGAGAATCACTATCGTATGTACCGCTTGCGAATCTCTTCGAGCTGCTCCGGATCGTCGACCAAGATCTGAATGCCCAGCTGCATGCGTGTTTTGCGAAGGTCGATGTCCAGGCAAGCGATCTTAGCATTGGGGATTCGCGTCTTCATCGCTGTTCCGAAGGAGCGATTGAGCGTCGCCACGTATACAGTAGACAGAGACGAACCTTGGCTGGCAACGGTGCAGTTCAGCGCATAACCCTGCACAAAGATCGATTCTCGAGCGCTCCGGCCGTGTGCCTTCAGGATATTCACGGCTTTGACAGGGTACTTCGTCTCCGCACGTGTATTTGTGGTCTTAACAGCCAACATGGCATCAACCGCCATGGGAGCGAATAAGTCGTCGTCGCTGACCCAAGGTTGAGCAACAGACAACGCACACCACACAAGAAAGGGAATGCTCACGCTCCAATGATTTTACTCGCCATGCTGGTCTTTGCAACGTTTATCAACGCATCCCGGCCCAGCAGTTCGACCTTCACGCTCAACTGATCTTGCATGAATCTCACAGCCTCACGACACGCCAGCCTGTATCCAGTGATGATGGTGGTGGGATGAATCTTCGCCTTCACGAGCTCGTTGGCGCGTCGCAGCAGTTCAGCGGCGATGATCACGACCGAAGTGGTGCCATCGCCGACTTCCTTGTCTTGCTTTTGTGCAAGATCCACAAAGATACGTCCTGCAGGGTGTTCCACGGAGAGGAGAGAGAGGATGGTGGCGCCGTCGTTGGAAATCGTGACCTCCTGCGTGTCCGCGAGAGTTGCTCTGTCAGAAACTCGTCCGGCGATCACAAAAGAACATACCCCGATATTATCGACCAGCATTTTATCAAGGCCCAACGGGCCAAGAGAACTTTTGACGATGTTTGCTATGGTCTGTGCCGCGACCACTGGAGTCGTGCATGAGGCCGCAATCTCATCGAGAAGCTGCGATGCCGAACGCACCATTTTGATCTCGAATATCCTGCCCTGATACCCTATCACCTCCGAGGAATGCACCTGCCCTCGGATCGCGTTGGAATATAGACATGACGATTCGTTAGAGATGTGTAGCAGGGGATGCAAGGGATGCAGCCTCTGTCGGGAGATGCCGATGTCGATAGTCTCTCTCAAACCACACGGGTACACTTTATTCTAATCTCCGGACTGCAAAATGACTACAGTCCAAACGTAGATTCCCGTGGAACTATGGGCTACTCTCAGCGCCAGGCAGTGCGATACTGATATCCGGTATGTCCACCTTGAGATAGTCAACGAGGGGCTGTTGTAATGGTCGTTCATCGATGCAGCGCTCATCATTCGGGCCCAGCTGACGTAGAAAGCACTCAAAAAAAAGTTGACCAAACGACCCTTACTTCACGTACCTGAGGGTTTCGACCTCGCTCCCGAGATGCGAAGAACAGCCCACCTTCGGACTCTTCAGCAGCCTTGCTTACCTTGTCGAGAAAGGTCTTCTTTTGCGCTTTCCTGAACTCAGTGTACTTGCTCGTGCTCTTGACGACCTCTGCTCGCATCGCAAAGCCCGTGAACGGCGCGATGGGATCGGTCAGGTGCGGGGTATGTACGGCAACCGAGCCCACGCCGATACTCTCCACGACGACATCCTCGAACGGGTCATCGTCGACCCAGGCAGGGGTCTCGCCCGATAGTTCACCCCTGAATGGACTACTGGGGCCGCGCAGCGTGGAGGGAAGTGAAATTTCGCGGCGCACAGCGCCCGGTCCATACGAGTCACCATCTCCTGTAACGGACGCTGTTGTGGACTCAGGCTCAGGAGGCTCCCTTTTTATTATTATTCCTCTCAGGTTGCGATGCATTCGGGATGGTGGGCTGACTCACTGCTGCTGTGGGAGGACCCGACTCCTCCGGCTATGAACGGAGGTCAGTTGGTTGGCAGAGTTCTCAGCCGAAGTGTGTGTGCACACCGTCTCGTCACTCCCCCCTCCTCTCGATGTCATCGCCCACCTCTGATCCGGACTTCTATTTAACCTCATCAGTCGGTACCTGGGTGATGCCGACTGGCTTACCTTGTTGGTATTAGCTCTTGAGTTGGCTAGTGTAGATCTGATGTAGAGAACTGGAGCAAGACGGTTCATAATTGGGTGTACGCACTGCGCTAGACCGGTAGTAGTTATTTTGCTGCATAAAAATATATTGAATGTCGATGTCGACTACCCCCAGTCCAGTCGAGTCTGAACGGCCTTGTTTGGCGGGCCGAGTGATTCCGCTGGGCTTGTGGGCTTGAGGAGGCTCGGAGGCGAGCGTCTGCCTCTAAAATTTGCTTTTAATTCTCCGAAAAGTGCCCCCGTGCCCATCTACTTCTTGCGGTCCACCCCGACGTACACATGTCCACTTCGACGACTCCTTTAAATGCGGTAACGCCCATATAATAGTTGGGATCAACTTCTCTGTTAACATAACCGTCGGATCACAGGCACATCAGCATGCGACGAATGCTGACGAATTCACCTCCAAGGGCCTGCTCGTTCCCGCTGCCGAGGAGCACCAAAAGTCTGCGGATGCATTTCAATCCTGTATAGAGGCCTCGAACGACGAAAACGTCTGCGTGCTTCGCCTCTTACATTTCGCGTTCCGACCCGACTCACACAACCGTATAGACGAAGAGAACGCTAAGAATGCTCTACAACGAGCACAGCAAGGCAGCAAAGGAAGTACAGAGAAGAATTGCTGCTCTTCGGGAGGATGGCGTGGACCCTACGTTGCCCCAAAAACCAGCGCCACCGCGCCCGTTGCCCGCCTCGCCGCCCCCAACGCACAGATCCTCTGCTTCACCGCTACCGTATCCAAAGGAGGGAAGAATGCCAGATTCCCAGGTTGACGAGTCCTTCATGCTGTTGGGGCAACAGGTCTGTCGCATGTTGCACCTCTAGTTTCTTGATCGCCTGCCACTCAGCGCCATGCGGCCGCAGTCGACGGATGCCAGCGACGCCTTCAACACGTTTTGGAAGGCCATGGAGCACCTAGATCACGTTTCTCAGCCGCTGGCGTTCGTCACCACCTCTCTTGGACTCACCGAGTCCCCACAACGCGATCTCGGCCGGAATGGCAGCTACAGTAGCGATACTGATACCGAAGGCAGTGCACGTTCGAGACGCGCGTTCCTCGGTAGTCGCTCGAAGGCCCAGTCTCCAGGCAGCTCTTCCCCGACTACAATTGACGACGCCCGTCTCCCCGACGCTACGAAAGCTTCCCACCTGCGGCAGTCAGTCATTGATCTGCGAAATGAATTTGACGAGATAGCGGAAGAAGGTGCGTACTCTTATGGGATGTGAGCCATACTGAACGCGGGCGTGATAAGATTATGACTCGTCTGACTCGTTTTGCTTCATCCCGTCGAAATCTGAGCCTTCGCCGTCGGTGCTAAAAGAGGAGAACAAGACTCTTCGCTCTGAACTCGAAACGACGCAAAAGCGACTAGAAACTGCTGAGCGAATGCTGAAATTGAGACAAGAACACGACCAACAGCTTCGAGAAAACATTGCAGTTGCCCGTAGAGAGGTACGCTAGCCCACCAGACCTCTGGCCAGTTTTGCTGATCATCGGGATTGCAGGCGCAAAGAGCGATGGGCGCTTCCCTCCACGCAGCACAACGAACCGGCCAATCTACATTCGACATCGCAAGTCTCAATCTGGTCCCACCTCCACCTCCCGTCGTTCCGATCAGTACGAATCGAGATAGAGATGCACAGCTTTCTCGTAGAGTCAAAGAGCTAGAGGAGGAGCTTCGCACTATGCGCGTGGATAACGAAAAGCAGGTTCGTCATCATGCTCGAGAGCTTCATTTTCTCTGCTCAACAGCACTGTAGAAAGCGATGATCGCGAAGTTCCGGGAGCGGTGGGACAAGCTCAAGGAGTCGGCAAAACGCAAACGAGAAGCCAAGGCAGCCGTAGAAGCGCATCACACACCAGTCCACGAGCGCATCGACGAGGAGCCAGAGGCAGAAGCAGAGCAGGAAACCACGTAGGCTTTCCGGGTGGGTCACGGTCTCTCATGAGTGGCAATAAAATTGGTTGCTTCCCCCCGTCCAAATTCTAGCCGCGCTTGAAGTGTACTATAGTTGTTCGTTCCTCGGCTGACACTGTATTCATGACTGTGTTATACCTCAATTGGTAAAAAACTTTGCTCCAGGCCTTGCACCGCGGAGTTTGGGATTGTCCAAAAAAAAATTGAAATGGTGGTGCTCCGTTACTTCCTCGATCGAGGTCAGCTGAGGACGGCGTAAAACTCGACTCGAGTGGTGAGGGTGATGCCGCCCGAGTCAACATGACAGCAGAACGCTTCTTTAGCATTCTCCATGGCCCGGGGAACTCTGGGTACGTTTGATTTGGGGTGTCATTTTTAGGGTCGAGTCAACGTGATACGAAACGAGGTTGCATCCAGTTGGACTGCGATGAGACGTCACGGCGCCAGGTGACAACGTGCGGCGTTGCAGCGCAAACGTGCAAATGTGAAGGGGGTGGTGAAAGTCCGCGGGGATATGCTCTCAGAATGAATCGACAAACGTGACGACGGGACACCCGAGCTTTCGTACTAGTAGTAGCGCCGAGCGCGAGCACGCAAGACGCACGCCCTGACGCGATAATGTCACGAACAAACGACAGAATCCTCCTCATATTACGCGAACAAACCAAAGTCGACGATGCGGAGACTGGTAGCGATGGAATAGAAGTCGCTCTTGGCTGCCATATACTCCTCCTCGGTGCGAATGCCGCCCTCGCCGTTCATGGGGAAGTTCAGCGTCAAGACGAGGTCGACCCCCTTTCTCTCTACCCTGTACAATGCCACAGAGATCCGCACGTCGTCCACGGACGTCCTGTTGAACTTCCGGACGCCCTGCCGACCGTGGAGGATGATGACTGAGGGGGTCGCGTCGCCGCGATCGTTAGGGATCGTCTGCACGTCTTCGATGGACGAGGACAGCGCGTCGTTGTCGTGGGCAGTGGCGTTGAAGTGAAACCTAATAAGAGAGAGCGCGCGCAAAAAGTCAGGACAAGTTTCAGTACCCCCCCAGGCGAAAAGGAAAGAAAAAAAAATCTCAGACTTTGCCGCATCGGAAGAGTCGTCGGCAGGGACTCGAATGAGCGTCTCTAGGATAATGCTTTCGTCGGTGTCTGGTGAGAGGTAGACCTCCTGCGTGTCGGGAACCTGACGGAGTCCCCTAGGCCGGGACGATTGGAAAAGAGCTAAGGGCTAATAGACATGGCTGGCGATCAACGAACGAACGACATACGACGCGTCGATGTAGCCTTCAGGATAATTAGCGATGATGGCGCCGTCAAAGAGTCCTGTTTCAACGAGCTTCATCTCGGATCGTGGACGTTGTTTCAGTTACACACACGTCGATAGCACATCCCCAATATCCCAATATGGAAGCCTAATATACCAAGTGGCGGTCGTTGGGAGATGTAACTACGACAGACGTCTGGTTATGCCCCAGCCCCAAACCTCTCGCCATGCGCTACGACGAAATCCACGGCTGATTGTGTAGTAGAATATGTGAATGGAATCGTTTGCGCAGAAGGTTTGGCAGAAAGTTCCCTGCAGGGCGTTGTGGCGCCTTGAGTCGGTATCTGTCAATCCGATTGACCGTGACATTCGTGCTACTAAATTATGGTAGTACAGTTCAACCGTAGAGCGTTGCAATAAATACGGCTACCTTGTTCTATTTGGCTCATGCCATGTATACCAGAGCGTCTCCACGTTCAACACGGTTGAGTTCGCTACAGTTAACAATGGAATCCACGACCCATTGGTCGGATTGGCATGCTCGCGATGTAAATACCGCCCGTGCATATCGCCGTGGGTCGCCTGCGCTGCCGGTGTAAGACCGGCTCGGGAAGGGGAGGAAGACAAATAAGACGCACGAAGGCCAGCTGCCCTTTTTCTTTGTAAGGGTCAACCCACCATGTGCCATGTTCGTCGCGTCGGCTTGGAGGACGAGGAGATGCCTCCTACAACCTTTGTTTTGGCATTGTCTCTGCAGCGATGCCCAACCGCTGTTCCCGTCCGACCAAGTCCACCGGGAGTGCTAACCTCGTCATATATGACTCGATACGTCTATGATGCAGAGAACGCTGCTGCAGTGCAGCTGGGTGCGGCAGCCTCGAGCGATTGGAAGTGCCTTGGTCGGTATTGGTCCAGCACGATTAATTTGCTTTTGTGTACTCAGGCGATCGCTTTGCCCAATCAGGGCCGTCATTAGATTATAACCACTCGAGGTTTTGTCCTGTGACAGACTGCACAAGGCCATTAGCACACAACAGCCCTCCCACAAGCAATCGTTGGACTCACTTTTGACCTGGAGATGTCGCTCTGGGGAAAGATTGCTCATACAGCGGGTACGTGTTCGGGCTGCAACCAGGCGCGGGTGCAGATACGCCACGCGTGGTTACCTCCGGGGGTGTAATTACCAGTGCGAGAGCGGGATATGCACTGCTGCACCAAACAGACCAACGTTAACACATCCTCAGAGTGCGACATACATCAAGACGTACATGTGCCGGTGACATCGTCTGCGTGAATAACGTCACCTGTTAAACCATCAGCCCATTAAAAGCCATTTTGTTCCCACTGTCAATGGTATTGTCCCGACGTGGAATCGACACGGTCCGCTGCTCTGGCTCGAAAATGATTCGTTCTCCGTGTGTGAAGGCTCATGAACACGCTAGATATCTTGTATTCCTTCAAGCTAGTCACAGAGACTTCCTTGATGAGAAGGTTTGACGGTGAAGAGGAATCACCGTTCCTCTTCAACCTCAAATCATCTTCAACACTGGACACCAAGGGACTAAAAATACTGCCAAAAGTCGCCATATTAGTGCCCTCAAAACGGGTCGTAAATCGAGAGCATACACTGCAATATAAACGACGGCAGACGATGAGCCCCGGAACGTGTCAGTCTCCTAAGGTTTCAGACCCTAAATCGATAGAATTTTTACTAATAACGCACCCGTCCAGTGTGAGCGCGTCAGCGCTGAGTATTATTAATGACGTTGGCCCTACAGCGCGCTTTGAGCGTTTGAACAGTGACGAACGTGCCATTCGTCTGCACACGTGCTTGATACTACCCACAGTTCGTCTGCCTTTGGCCTCCAGGCTATCAGAAAGGTAAGTGCAAGCACCCGGTCCCAACTCGAGGAGAGTTTCAGTTAGGTGCATCGTCATGATGGCAGTACAGTGTCCTACGTTTTGATAGCCAGTGGTATGCCGGAGCATAACAACAACACACATCTAACGTAATTCACGGAGTCGCCGTGTAACGACCTAGGCTCAATTACTCAAGTACTCAAGCTCAAGTCTCACGCTGTTTTTCGCTTGCAAAGCGAAATCAGACAGTGGTTCCTGTTTCCATCATAAGAAGACAGAGGACAGCACCCATCATATATTACTAACATCAGACGCCTGGTGAGAGAACGCCTCAAGTAAAGTTCACAGTCATAACGCATGACAGTAAAGCCCCTTGCTCATGGTGAATACATGCTCACGCTAACGTTATGCCAAATACTGCAGCCAGGAACGCAAAGACCCCGCTTGCAACGAGGTGATCTGCCGCCGACTTGGACGTGCTTGGTGAACTGGCCGGAGAAGACGCCGCGAATGTGGCAGCGGGCGTAGCCGTCGCCTGCGCGTTCACACCGCCTGTCACCGGTCCATTATCGGATACCTATATGTCACACGAAGAACATCATTAGCATGTGGAGCATACGAGGGATGGGGAGTGTGACCCACGGTCTGTTCATTCGTGCCGATGGCCTTCGCAGCGGCCAAGAAGGCGGCAGCGGTGTTTGATCCAGTGGTCGGGGCGTTAATAGAACTGCAAGAATCCGTTGGTACGTGGCGAATTTAAATAAATAAATAAAAATTCAACATACCCAACCATTCCGAGACCGCAGTGCTTCGACGCCTTGCAGAAGAACCAGATTGCTGTCGCAAGAATTAAACGACGATGAATGACGGTGTCGGAAATGTTGGCTTACGCTGTTGATCATTTGTAATCTTGATGGTGAACTGCTTCGCGGTCTGCAGGCCAGAATCGAAACCGCCAGACGCGCCGCTGGCCGCCGCCAAATACGTGCAGGGGTTTGCGAACGAAGATTGCGTGACGGAATGAGGAACACTCCTGTGAGCGAAAATGTGTGAGCACCATTGCAAATACATAGTGACCATGAGGAGAATCGTACTGGGGGAAGAAGAAAGTCACGGTGGTGCCATTGGCCGCGGTGAAGTCCGACGGGTTGAACGTCAGTGCACCGCCAGGGCCAACGTTGACCTGAGGGACGTCAATACGTCAACGTAGACAGAATAACACATGTGCAACGAACGTTGACGCTGCTCGAGTTGCTCGCAGGTGCTGATGGAACGGCAGGAGAGGACGAAGAGCTAGAGCTTGGGGCCGGATCCGGAGCGCCATACTGGGCATTAACAATAACAGGGAGGAACGCAACGGCCAAGGCAAGAGAGAACTTCATGGTCGTGAGAGGGCGTTATAGGACAGATTCTTGGTGCCAAGGAAATGCGAAGACAAGGGGGATAGTTCTTGGGATAGTTGACATGGGGCGGGCAATTCTTTTTTAAATAGGGCTTGACGTGCGGCTGACGATCTGGGTGCTGTTTGGCGTGAGAGCGCTGGCTGGTGGTGATAGGGAGGGAAACAGTTGGAAAACCAATTCCCACATGCTCGCCACCCTTCTGAGGCGCGTTCTCCCACCACCACCACCAGCGCTCCGTTCTTTCAATCGACCATGTTGCTGCGCATTTCCTGTCAACGATAGCATGAGAATGGACGAGGGAGATTAACTCCATGCCGAATGTTATTGCTCTCTGCCTATTGGCTTATTCCTTGTGCCAGTGGTACATGTGCAAAAGCGATGCGACTGTCACTAGAAGTGTTGGTCTTCGCTGCCCCGCCGTCGTTTCGTATCCCATGGACAGGTTAGGTATCCATCAAGAAAAGTGGCGTAGTGGCGTACGAGTCCCCACTCGTCGCTACAGCAGTACCACTGACTCTGACAAAGAAATTGATCGCGCCGTCTCAAAAGCGATGCAAGTATGCTCAGGAGGGAAATTGCGCAGCGGCGTCACAAATGCATTTACGCAAGTTAGTCCCCGATAACTCACAACTGCACCCGGGCGTTGATGGGAGTGGTCCATCACGGCCGCCGGATGTAAAAAAGGCTCGTTTCCATTCAGTATGACGACACGGCGGAGCGAGGGTGATTGACGATTATCACCGCTAGTTCAGCTGAGCGTGTTCACTCAGACATAAGCAAGTAACTTCATAAGGGACTTCCCGGTCCATAGAGATGTGAGGCGCATAGACGCTGCCTCGACGTTGGAGACCTTGGACACGCACTCCGTCGTTCTGCCGCGAGGAATAGGTCCTTTCTTTCTTTCTCTGAGCGCCCGTCAGTAGCGTGTTATTTTTAGGTATGCCACGCAGCCACGTCTATTACAGTAACAGGTGCAGTCAAGGCACGTACTCCGCGCGACGAAGGCTATTCATCCATTCGTAGAATGTGGGAGTGTCTTCATCGGGATATGCCCAACGCTACGTTTTTATATCTAAAAAAGACATTGAAACTATTGTATGTGTTACTAAAGATGACGTGAGTCATAGTTCTGTATCTGCCATGTCCTCCTTGCGTAACAACTGTACGAAAGAAGTCAACGTCGATTCCACCTCGCGAAAATATGCACCGTCTTTGTCCTTGACGGAGCGGATAATCGTTAATGCTGCTTGAATTGCCTCGGCGCGTGTTGGACGTGGTTCCACCGGAGTATCGGTGTCAACGTCAACGTCATCATCTTCGTCATCTTCGTCGTCATATTCCTCCTCCTCCTTCATGGCTGCGTCGAATTCATCTGGGTCTGTGATATTGTATGGGTACGCTTCCTCTGGTGGGTTGATAAACTCCTCGAGCTCCATCCGGTTTGACCGTTTCAGTGCACCGATGCTCTCCAGCTTATCCAACATAGCAGCAACTTGATTCTCTGCAATGGTGACTGGGTCTTCCTGAGGGTTAAGAGACGAGGAAGGCATGGATGACTGCGTTGGTGATGGCTGCGCGCTGTCTCTCTGGTGACTGTGGTTGGAAACCGAAAGATTGGGGTGGGTAGATGGGCGCTTGCGAACAATGCACTCGATGAATGATACAATAAACGCGTTCTCGTCGCGGAAAATGGCAGAGCGGCCTCTTTATACGCTTTCGACCTCACGTGCGCGTTAATTTAAATGGCCAGCCGAAACGCCCTCCCCTCGAGTCAACATACTGCCAGCCGCCGACGTTACGCTCAAGGTTCATCCAAGATTAAGGCCTGCGCATGGCCTTGTCGACCTAGGGATCCAGGACGTGGATGATTCTTCGGTTCCTCGCGTTCCTGCCGCGGTTCGTTTGGTCAAAATTTCCGTAGTACAGAAAATCGATTTGGACGCTCAGCGCTCAGCACTCGGAGTTAGACCGTATGGGACACAAAGATACGCAAGACTTAGCGTAATTACAAATCCACCTTGCCTTCCCCGCTTATCCCTTCATCGTCAAACCTCCCCGTCTTGATCTTGCCGAACGCCTCCGAGGACGTGTTGAACTATGTTGATCGAGTAGGACCTTCCCCCAAAACGGATATTGATCCGAGCTTCAAATCACGGCAGGGAATCATCACACGTGCGTGTGATATTTACATCGGTGGCTTTGTGTTGAACCTAGGGCCTGGACGGCACTTTACTGAACGCGTGCAGGTTGAGACCGGTGTGGTGGCACTTTTGCTGAAGTCGCAGCAGTCCTCGAAGTTTGAAATAGTGAATCTAGAGTCCCATCGGAAACCCATCGGAAATCTCGCAGTATTGCATGACGTCCCACAGTAACACCAGACGTCACGCGCGATCCGACCTTGCATTCTTGCATAGCATGTAATGGTCCTGGCCACGTACGAAGCTGGCAGAAGGAAAATGATTGCATACGAGACCATCAAGACCCCGTTTTCCACCGTACTAATATGGGTTTCGGAGTTTTGTGTGGGGATCAGAAGCAAAAAAGCATCCGGATCAAACAGGAGGTTCTGAAGACTCTCTGACCTTTGCCTTGTCCGTAGCGGCCAGCTGAATCAACGAGTGGAGAGGCGAAGGTCACGACGGAATGAACCCAGTGGCCATACGTGGGCCGAGTCTACGTAGAGAAATCTTTGTGAGTCTGATTGAGTGAATCGATGGTGGCGCATTTGCGTCGGTGCTCAAAGTTGCGATCGGCTTCACGGGACGAGAACTGACGTCAGGGGCGCTACCAGCTGAGCTCAGTAGCATACAAGAAGAACTCTCTCGCATAAAGCACTCCTCCCAGCTCTTCTCCCTTCTCCAACATCTCGAACCATGGCTCTATCAAAGGTGGGTTCGGTCCACACTCTCCACTTTCATGTCCTCACACTCGTCCCTCGCAGCATGTTAACCCGGAGCATATTATCAAGGAATCAAAGGTGATCGTCCATCGTCTCCTCACCTGTAGTATTTTACTTAGCGTTTTATAGGACAAAGAAATAAAGTCGCGATCCGCGCATCATTTGACAGGTTCTAGTCAGGACACAATTCATCATGGGGGCGGGGCTCGTTACGGCTCTTCTTACAGTTCATCCTCCGTCCCGAAATACAAAATACCGTCAAAGGTAGGCACATATACGTTTGTCTTGAGAACTTCGAACTGACGCTACCACAGGGTGTCGACCAAGAGACTGCCTATCAGATCATCCACGACGAGCTCTCTCTTGATGGCCAGCCCCTCTTGAATCTAGCGTCGTTTGTGCAGACTTGGATGCCACCCATTGCCGACAAGCTCATGCTGGAGAATATTTCTAAGAACCTGATCGACCAGGATGAGTATCCTATGACTCAGGACATCCACACTCGCTGTGAGTAACACGCACTTACTTTTGTTGATGACTGTTGACCCGTGGCCCGGTAGGCATTTCCATATTGTCCGAGCTTTGGAACGCGCCGTCACATCACCATGCCGTGGGTACCGCCACGACCGGCTCTTCGGAGGCCATTCAGCTCGGGGGCCTGGCCATGAAGCGTATCTGGCAGGAGAAACGAAAGGCCGCGGGAAAATCCATCCATGAGCCTGGTCCCAACATTATCATGGGTGCCAACGCTCAGGTAGCTCTCGAGAAATTCGCTCGCTACTTCGAAGTAGAGATGCGACTTGTTCCGATCTCCGTTGAGAGCAAGTACCGACTTGATCCCAAGAAAGCCATGGAATATATTGACGAAAACACGATCGGTGTATACGTGATTCTTGGCAGTACGCATTCTCTAAGCCTTGGCATCGTATGTTTCTCTGACGTTCGCATTCAGGCACATATACCGGGCATTACGAACCTGTGAAAGAAATGGCAGACTTGCTCGATGAGTACGAGGCGAGAACCGGTCATTCAGTTCCAATCCACGGTATGACTAGTGATGCTCGTGCTTTTTTTGCGCTCACATACGTATGACCGCAGTGGATGGCGCATCTGGGGGCTTTATCGCCCCGTTTGCTACTCCAAAATTGGAATGGGACTTCAGAATTCCGCGTGTCGTTTCTATCAATACATCTGGCCACAAGTTCGGTCTTGCGTACGTTGGAGTGGGCTGGGTTATCTGGCGCTCGGAAAAATATCTCCCCAAAGACCTCATTTTGAGCTCCATTACCTTGGTTCTGTGGAATACTCTTTCTCGCTGAACTTCTCGCGACCTGCTCATCCTATCATCGCGCAATATTTCAACTTCCTCAATCTCGGGTTTGAAGGCTATCGCAATACCGCCCTGACAGACCTCAAGAACGCACGCACCCTCTCCCGTGCCCTTGAACGAAGTGGCTACTTCACTGTACTGAGCGACATCCATCGTCACGTGGGCGACGTCGCGACTCGCACTGCGAATGATGGGAATGTTGAGGTTAGCCCCTTATCTTGCGATGCCGAACAAATTCGCTGATATACGTACAGTCGTACGAAGCGGGTCTTCCTGTCGTAGCGTTCCGCTTTTCAGATGGTTTCCAACAGAAGCACCCGGATATTCAGCAGAAATGGGTCCAGACCCTACTTCGTACGAAAGGATGGTGCGTTGGTGCAACCGTAGTACCGAATATGGATATTGCTCACCTACGTTGTGCATACAGGATTGTCCCAAATTACGACCTTGCCCCCGATCTCAGTCAAGTCGACATTTTACGTGTGGTCGTAAAAGAGAATTTTACAGAGGCTCTCCTGGATCGTCTCGTCGCGGATATTGTATGTGATTGAATCACATGACAACGCTGGTCACTCACCCAGTGATCTACAGTGCGAGATTACCGAGGATCTCTCAAAGCAAGATTCCCCTATTCACGCCCTCGCCACACTCGGAAAGCATGGTGTTTCCTCTCATGAAAAGGTACACGGCCGGGTTGAGAAGCAGGAGGGTGCCCCTGAGCATTCCGGTACCTATACGAAACCCTGCTAGGCGTGCGCACTCTGGAGGCGGTATAATGTTGTACGCGACCACTAAATAGTTGTGAGAGTGTATTGAGAAGAATTGATCCGTACCTGTAAATGTACTACCGAATGGGACGCTCGCGGTTGTTCGGACCGTTCAATCCAAGGCTTGTTTCGCGAACGAGCGTGCTGCCAGCGATGGCTGGACCAAACCTAGAAGTGTTCAAATTTGCGGTCTATGTCTTCTTCCCTGTTCTCGTTTTCCTCCATTACGGGGACCCGGAATGGTACAGAACGAACGTGATACCGGTGCGTACGTTTAGACCCTCGCTTGGCCGTGCCCCGCATGACCGCATATTACGGTCGCTCAGTATAAAGAACGAATCTTTCCATCCGATGACAGGACGGCACGTAGTAGCAGCATGCCGACCAACCACGCGGCTGTGCGTCAGGAACTTGAACGCATCAAGGCGGAGAAGGCTGCACTGCGTGCGCAACGTGAGCACGAGGCCACGGAGGGCCCTTCACCCAGCGAGGGGGCTAAAAAGCTGGTGTAGATTATTGCCACAGGTACGCCCCATATCTTCACGACGCCCGCAAAACCAGTCTCAATTGTGCTGTAGTACTCGCGCTGCGTTTCCGTGTCTGCATCTTACCCTCGTGCACGTACAAATTAGACTGTCTACCAAAACGCCTCTCAAATCGTCGTGTCGAGTTGCAACTTCTCACCGTCGACCATGGCATCCCATTTCCCCCCTTCCCCCAAGTCCTTTCGGACAATCTCCGAGTACTCTAATAAATCCTGCTGCGATATCTTGAACCCACCACACACAATGAACACGAGTGCCTTTTTCTCGGCCCCAGTCGGCGGTACCAGCCGCGTCACAAGCTCGCGCTTATACGCAGGCACCAGCGTTGCTGAGCACGCCAACTCCACCAAGAATTTGTGATCGTCTGCTTGTCCGGTCTCCCAGCGTTGCTTACATGTACGTGAATGCGGGCTACTCACCTGCGAACGCCCCAGCGAGCTGCATGGTCACTTCATCTGGCACGGTCACGCACTTTACGCCACCAGCGCGGTCCAGTGCGGCGCGCACCACGCCCGCAGACGGTTCCGACGCCGCGAGGGACGTCGCCTTTGATTTGAGTTCGGTTACGTGCGCGACGCGCACGCCATGCGTGTCGTCCGTGCGCAGAATCACCCCGGTGGGGGCATCGTCGGCGGGTGTGCGGTTTGCAGCGACCGAGTGGTAGAAGCACGCGCAGCCGTGCGTTTCGAGCGCGACCACGGGCACTAACGTCTCCTGCCTAAGCCTGCTCATGATTTTGGGAAAGGAAGGAACGCCGCACCGTCGTCCCAGCCCGCGTCTCTGCATCCCTCGATCACGCCGCCGAGCAGCCCGCCGCCGCCAACGCTGCAGAACACCGCCGCGGGCTTGATGCCGCGCGGGAGCTGCGTCCGTATCTCCGCGATCATCGACGCGTGGCCCTCCCACAGCGTGGGATGGTCGTATGCGGGCACGAGCACGCTGCCAAAAATGAAGTTGATGCTGAACGTGACGCACTTCACAGTGAAACACGTACGCGTTGGGCTGCGCCCGCACGGCTGCCTCGGCCGCGCGGAGCGTTTCGAGGTAGAACCGGCCCGTGACGACGACCTCCGCGCCGACGTCGTGCAGGAAGGCGTGCGTGCGCGCGTCGACGCCTTTCGGGAGGTAGATGGCGCAGGGCACGCCGAGCACCTGCGCGGCGCACGCAGCTGCGAGGCCCGCGTTGCCCCCCGACGCACATACGACGCGCAGCGTCGGCCCGTGTGCCGCAAGCGCGCGCTGTATAAAGTGCGAGAGGCCGCGGTACTTGTACGAGTGTGACGGCTGGAGGTTCTGTGCCGTCACAGTTGCAGCCGCGCTGTTTGAAAAAAATGCGGGTGACGCACCTCGAGTTTGAGGTAGACGGCGTATTCATCCCCGAGCCGCGTGGAGAGGTGACTGGAGAAAACGAGTGGGGTTTCCGTCCAGAGATGGCTTCGGGGCTGCTGGACAGACATGGTTTGTGGAGCGGAGAACTGCTGGATGGACTCACGACGCGTGTGATGTCCAGTGTGGAGTACCGCCGATGACTCGAGCAGGAACCGACGCAGACGAGCTCGAATGCAATACGGGCCGTAATCCGACAATACGTAGTCGTAAAGCCGCGGCGCGCCCCAAAGTTTTGGGGGACCTCACAAGTCCCAAGACCGGTTTGATGTCACCTCACTTGATGAACGTTCGATGAACGCCGATGTGCTGATGCCCGGTGAGATAGGCATTATTTACAATCCATCAGCTGACGAAATGGCGCTCAACCTCATAGACTCAATGGCTGAGTCTTTCAAGGAGTCTTTAGCAAAATACATATCTACGGCCTTAATGTCTAGAATTAGTACTGACAGTTCATGAGGACATCTAAGCTTACCTCTCAAAGAAAACGGAAACATTGAATCATGAGGTAAACAGAATCCCATCAAGTCTTGACATGCTGAATGAGTTCGAGTGGCTTAGCTTTGCATAACTCAGGGTCATCCTTAGTACAGAGCCAGATGATCCCCGTGAATGTCTGCTTTCTGGCATCTGATGCATGTATGTAGCGGATAATATACGCAACACATTTGATAGGTGGTGAATTGACGTGGTATTCGTCTCGGTATGTTTTGCATTTGCGATCGTATGCACGTGTGTCGCGCTGTGTTCCCGTGTATGAATATATGTATACTTACCGAGTCAAGCTCATCTGCCTCGGGTTTCCTTACTGTAACAAAATGACGCTGTCTGTGCGTCACAAAAGCTTCGGATTACTTTACTGGTACTGTACATGAATGAGTAGTACAAAAGGGCTCGAAAGCGAGCCCCTAAATGTAACAGATTTTGCCCTCTTATCACTTGGGCTCCCATCTCTTGTCGTCCGCGTTCGCTCGTAAACGCTCCCTTTATTGTCCTAAACTCGTTCCCGCCTCCCATAACCTCACCAATAGGATCACTTTTCAGACTCCTAAGCCACGCCTGACACCCTGGTGGCTGTGATGCAATGTACTCATCGTCAAGTTCGGGCCCTGTTTGACAATGAGGGGAAATAGGATCGAAGTTGTCGTCATCGTCACCATCCAAACCATTGCTGTCCAGGTATTTCTGGCTGACTCAAGTACGTCAGCGCAAGTACTACTTGCGCTGATGTGGGCGGTGCAGATGTTGATGACGTGGGGGTAGCACATGATACAATTATTGAGATGATGGAACACGACCCACGACCTCATGCTCGACAAGTAATTCCTGCAACTCTTTCATAGCAGCCGCATTATTTGAAGCATTGTCAAGAGTGAAATGGCTGACCTATGGTTTTCAGTAAGGTTCTTGGTATCAACACACAGACACATACCTTTGATGTAATATGGGTGCGGTCAATGAGGGACATGATGGCCTCAGCAATGTTTTTACCTGTATGTGCACCTGTGAGGCGGTGAAAGCCAATTAGAGCAGCTTTCAGAGAGAGATTGTTATTAGTGTCCTGAGCGATCCAGTGTGATGTAACAGCCAGATACGGGGATAGGGATCTACATAATACACCCTAACTAATACATTGGATTTGTTCATTTCTACCACAAGGACATTATGTGTCTTTTGCAGTACACCTACATGGTGACTCTGCGAGTTTTTGTTTGATTACATAAGCATGATCCTCAATGTAATGGTTCGGTTTGGCATTCTGGACCTCTCTGAACCTGAACTGAACTCAGAACCTCAAGATATGGTCTGGTTCGGGGTTCAGGAGCCCCCTGAACCTGAACTGAACCATGTCAACCTGAACTGACAGTCTGGTTCAGGGTTCAGCCAAAAGAGGCAAAGAACTGAACTGACCTGAACTTTCCCATCACTAATAGGCATAGGATGTGAATAGGGACCCGTGCAGAAGCGGCAGTCCCCCCTTCTGTGCCCTGTCTGCCCCTGTTTGTGCGCAAACAGGGTGTGGGAAGGTATGTTCCCCCCCCTCTGGCCCTGTTCATGCGCGAACACATCTGTAAAATGGGACCTGTCAAAAGCTGTCACCGACCAGTCCTGACCAGTCGGTGACAGCTTTTGACAGGTCCCACTTTACAGATGCAGGATGCACCAATGCAGGACAAGCCCTGTCCCCGTTTTCACCCCACCCACTCCTTCCCCAGCCTTCGCCTCCATTCATGCGCTGGCAAGGCAGGTGAAGCTGGACTGAGGGACAAGCCCCTCCCCATTTGCACCCCCACTCCTGCTTGCGTACAAGGGCAGTACAGGACCGCAGAATGGTGTGGGAAAGGTACGCCCCCTCCCTCTCTCCGCCCTCATTCACACACGAACAGGATATGGAGAATGCACAGGACACCCCCCCCTCCCTTTGTGCCCCCACTCCATTTGCGCGCAAAAGGGGCGCAGGAACGCAGCGCGGTGTGGCAAAGGTATGCCCCCCTCCCCTCCCCTCGCTCGCTCATCACAAACAAGACAACACGGCGAATGCAGGTCCACATGCAACAACCCCACCCCTTTGTGCCGCCCCCATTCCCGTGCAAACGGGGCGGTGTTGGAAGAGCCGACCCCTCTACACCCCAACGGGGCACGTGAACGTGGAAGGGTACCCCCCCCCCCCCCTTTGCTGTCTCCCACACCCATTTACGTGAATGGGGAGCCGCACAGGAAGGGGCACCCCGTTTCCATGTATGAGCGACACGCAAACAGACAGGGTGCTGATTGGGGAGGGGGGTATGCATGTGGTGAACAGGGAGCGGGATGCGCACCCCCTTTGCGCCCACCCTTTGCACAGAACGGAGGACTGGGGCAGCACACCTCCTCCTGGTGCGCCGCCCGTTGTGCAACCATTTCTGTGCAAACAGTTACACGCAAACAATGCACCAGGGGGGAGGGGGAAGGTAGGTCGCACGCGAACAGGGGAGGGGTGTGCGCAGGGGAGGGGTGTGCGCAGGGGTCCATGAGAATGGGGGATGCGTGCGCCCCCTCCCTTCTCATCTGAAAGCGATGCACGGGTGGCGGGCGGCATGCAACCCAGAGGCGGCGCCCCTCGGTTTATGTGTGGGAACGGGAAGAGGTGCACCGGCCTTCACCCATTTGTGTGCGCCCCGTTCATGTGAAGTGGGGCCACATGCAAACCTGCACCACCCTGTCCAGGTTCTGTGCAGGGGCGACATGCGAATGGGGGGGCGAGGCCGGGGCACAAGCACCCCATTTGCTCGAGGGTTCTATCAACTTAGACAAAAAAGTTTATAGTTTATGTAATTTACATTAGCTAATAAAACTATTAACATGTTTTTCTTGACAAAAAGGGCTGACTAAGAAATCATGCACGCATTGCATTGTTTACACATTATTTACCTTTACTTTTACAGTATTTACTCCACACAAATAGAAGACAAAAAAAATGTGGCAAAATCAGAGTTTAAATTTGAGTTTCAGGAAAATCGGCCGGTCCATTTTGGGACATGTTAGATCTCGGTAAATGTCACGTGATGCATCAGGTGATGTGTTAGGGGTGAGGAGTGGGTGGTGAAGTAGTGATAGATAGATCCCTCTTCGCGTTTTTCCATCGCTCCCCAACTCATCCCCATCGACGAGTTACTTACTTGTGCTTTCTTACTACCACCTCTCGTGAACTGTTTTTTGCCGCCATGGATCCTGCTTATCAGAACAAGAGTAAGTGACGCCCGTTGTTCCTCTTCGTTACCAGTGCTGAGCGTTTCCCACAGAGATCGTCGACCTGAGCGACGAAGAGCTCAATACCCTTGAGTTCTTGGGCAAAAGTGAGCTGCTTCATCATTACACACGTCCATCTCCCACTCATGATTGTCTGTCCACCTTGTAGACGTTGCTCCGGGTGTCAAAGCCATGGTCGAAAAAGTGAGGGCTGACCCCGTGCACCTTGGCAGTAAGTCTCTTCATCTTCTTTCTTGCGCATTTCAGTTCCCACGTACTCACATCTTTTTGCGTTTTCAGCCGTGACCTGCTTCATGGTTGACTGTCTCAATCGCAGGTACTCAGCGCCAGTCGGAAGTCCGTAGATCGGGTCCGATTAATATAGATTACCAGCGAATATATCTACCCAAATAGAACGCTCGATAAAATGTGACATATACTCGTTCAAATTCGATCGCCTATAATTTATTTCTATTGCTAGCGATTAGTGCTACGAGAATCGACAAGAATCGACACAAATCAAAAATTTCATGCTCAATGGGTAGGGATTGTCACGGGTATGACAAACCCGTACGGGTCACGGGTAGGGTTGTCACGGGTACGGGTCCGGGTAGCAATTTCCTACCCGTCGAAAACCCGTACCCGTCAAGCGGGGTAGCGGCGGGTTTTTCACGCAAATGCCAGGCCTAAGGCCTCTCAATTTTTGCAACAAGACTGATATATTACATTTAATAAATCAAGTACATTCTCACAGGCTCCGAGTCTGAGAGTCATCGTCGTCATCATCACCATCCGGCCCATCCCCGTTCTCATCATCGTCGCCGCCGCCCTGCTGTCCCCGCCTTACCCTCGCCATCGTAGTAGTCGTGGCCGTCCCTGTAGTCGTCGCGATAGTGTCGCGATGTTGTCGTCGTCGCCATCACCCTGGGCCGTGTGATTCGTCGTCGTGTGGGGTGGCAGTCGTTATGTGGGCGACAGGGTGCAGTGGCGTGCCGTGAGTGTTTGTGGCGGATAGCGAGCTGGTGTGGCCTAAATGCGCACGAGAGGAGGGGACGGCAGCAGCGTTGCCACGTTGTCCTGCACTGGCTCGAGATGAGATGGGAAAAAAAAAGAACTTATCTAAATCTTTTCGTCGGCAGTGGGGAGTTCGGGTGCACCATGGGTTGTCGGTTGGTAGCTCGTGCAGCTCGGGGCTGCGTCAACGAAGGGCACTAACTTATATCTGATTCAGACAGCGCAGCGTTCACGAAACCGGCAAACCCTTTGACCCTGACCCGTGACCACGTGACCCGTGACTCACCATTAGTGGAGATACCGTACTGTGCATGTATTGCCTCGACCACGATCACGACGACGGTGACGGCCGTGGTCACTCAGCCAATCGCGATGCCTTGGCACACACCCTGACTACGGCAGTGACGGTGGCAAGCCCCCCAACCCATGCAGCCGCATGCGCTGCAAACCACGACGATGACGGCAAAACAGAGAAGTGCAAGGAGAAGTGAGCCGATGCAGCCCCGAGCCGAACACCTCAAAATGAACTCAGGCTACCGACCACCACCGGCGCCCTGCCAATGCAGGGTTGATTGCCCCAAACACGACGGCATCGACACCCCGACACAACAACAACGCGACAGCGGTGACTCGGAATGGGCCCGGGGTACCGTGACAGCGGTGATGCGACGATGGTAGAGTTAGCAATGGGAATCATACTATAGTCTAAAGTAGTTAATATATAATCTTTGCTCCTGTCTGTTGTGATAACCCCTGCACACTCGTTCGTTCCAAACCCGCACGGGTTTACACAGTAACACAACCTGCAGTACCCCCAAAAACCCGCGGTGAAACCCGGAAAAACCCGTACCCGCGAGTCACGGGTACGGGTTTTTCCGGGTACGGGTACGGGTAGCTCCGGTCGACCCCAGGGTTACCCCTGACAATCCCTATCAATGGGGGGTAAAATTTGCTCATACTTAATCGAATAAAATCCATACGCGTCTACAATAATCGAAAAGTTCGATCAGATTTCGATTCACAGCAATAGTAATACAATTTTTAATTGACTACACTATTCCGACCGATTGTTATCGACGCAGCCGCCTGAGACCATATCCACCAGAAATGCGTCGTGATCAAGCACAGGTCGGCGTCGCGGGTCCCTTGTTCGCCGCCGCGTTCGCCTTCCTCTGGTCCAAGGAGATCGTTAGTGGGGATATCACATAGTCCATGTAAGCTTACCGTAGCACCGCGCCCAACGTACATCTCTTTCTTGAAGGGCTTTCCGTATATTAGTGGATGGCATTGCATTAGAAACTGGCTCACGTACCTCCTTTTTGGTGTCCGTTAGGGCCTTGTAGTATGTGTCAAAGTGGGCGGCGGTACCTTGACCTCCCGGCTGGAGCTGGTTCCAGTGCCGCATGGAGATATTCCTGGAAATGGGATCAGTACGACGAAAATACTATCCCTGGTGCATACCTGATCGTATTCGCTTGCGTTGGTACAGCGGGTGCTTCCAACGACTTCTGTTTTTTGGTCGGAGCCGCTGGTAGAGCGTCGTTCTTTTGTTTCTTACTGGAATCAGCCTTGGCGCGTTCAAGCCTCAGATTCCTGCCAGTGGGGCCCGTGTTGGTAGTGGTTACCGTGGACCCATGGTTACTGCAATCGGTATCAGTGTGCGACGCGGTGAATAGGGCAAATATACGCACGTGGGATCGCCCTGGGTGTCGGTGTTGGTCGTCGGAGTTGATGTTGTCGCCCCTACTGTGTCGCCTGGAGACGTTGTGTCGGGTGTCAGCGTCGAACCCGCGTCGGACCTGCGTATCCCATCTGTGTTGGATGGGCTCGGTTTGTCGATGGGCGCGGGGACAGCGGCAGGCGTGGGGACGAGAGCAGGCGCGGGGACAGGAGCAGGCGCGGGGATGAGAGCAGGCGCGGGGACAGGAGCAGGCGCAGGGACAGGAGCAGGCGTGGGGATGAGAGCAGGCGCAGGGACAGGAGCAGGCGCAGGGATGAGAGCAGGCGCGGGGATGAGAGCAGGCGCAGGGATGAGAGCAGGTGCAGGGATGAGAGCAGGCGCAGGTTCTCGACGTACCGGTTGTATGACAGAGCGTGCGGCGTTGTTCTC
>JAKELI010000165.1:0-89412 GCA_021525025.1 Lactarius hengduanensis | reverse complement strand
CATGGGTCAGCCGACATCGGTTCGGAAAGGGCGTATCCTCCGGATTCAGTTCCTTCCCAAACTTCCTGAAAAAACAATGAGTTTTCTGCATTCTAAAGAAACGGAACACATGCATTCTGCATTATATGACGGGCACAGAATCTACAACCTCGTCCGAACGGATGGATTGGTACAAATAATGCCATCTGTATGGACAGATGAGCAACATGTGTGACATTGACTATTCCGGAAGGGCAGACATAAATAACATGACCCACACCCCATACAGATGGTACAAAGGGGTTGACACATATGAGTACATCTGTATGGAAAGAATATCATACATGGATTCGTCCATATGGAAGGGAAGTCACAGTTAGATTTGTTCATATGGAAGGGATGACATACATGGATTCGTCCGTACGGAAGGGAAGTCATAGTTATATTCAACCGTACGGACGGGTCACCATACATGTATTTGTCCTTTCGGACGGGTTAACACACATAGATTCGTCCGTACGGAAGGGATGTTATAATTATATTCGTCCGTTCAGACGGGTTAACACACATGGATGTATCCGTACGGAAGGGATGTCATATTGATATTCATCCGTACGGACAGGTTGACACACATAGATTCGTCCGTACGGAAGGGATGTCACACGTATATTCGTCCGTTCGGATGGGTTAACACACATAGATGTATCCGTACGGAAGGGATGTCATATTGATCGTCATCCGTACGGACGGGTTGACACACATACATTCGTCCGTACGGAAGGGATGTCACACTTATACTCGTCCGTTCGGACGGGTTAACACACATAGATTCGTCCGTACGGAAGGGATGTTATAATTATATTCGTCCGTTCGGACGGGTTAACACACATGGGTGTATCCGTACGGAAGGGATGTCACACTTATACTCGTCCGTTCGGACGGGTTAACACACATAGATTCGTCCGTACGGAAAGGATGTCACACGTACATTCGTCCGTTCGGACGGGTTAACACACATAGATTCGTCCGTACGGAAGGGATGTTATAATTATATTCGTCCGTTCGGACGGGTTAACACACATGGGTGTATCCGTACGGAAGGTATGTCATATTGATATTCATCCGTACGGACGGGTTGACACACATATATTCGTCCGTACGGAAAGGATGTCACACGTACATTCGTCCGGACGGACGGGTCAACACACATAGATTCGTCCGTACGGAAGGGATGTTATACTTATATTCGTCCGTTCAGACGAGTTAACACACATGGATGTATTCGTACGGAAGGGATGTCATATTGATCGTCATCCGTACGGACGGGTTGACACACATAGATTCGTCCGTACAGAAGGGATGTCACACTTATACTCGTCCGTTCGGACGGGTTAACACACATAGATTCGTCCGTACGGAAGGGATGTTATACTTAGATTCGTCCGTTCAGACGGGTTAACACACATGGATGTATCCGTACAGAAGGGATGTCATATTTATATTCGTCCGTTCGGAATATGTATGTGATCGTATACCACCTAGCAATCCTGCATAGAAGCAGATGTGATCTGTGTAAGTGCTTTAGTCGAACTCCTCAATAACTCTTCCCATACATATGCCTGATATGATGCATATGCCTCATGCCCTGGCAACTTTGACTGTGCAGCCATGCCCATCCACTTCTTCCAACACTCTGCCTTTGCACCGAAATAGGCTGGCACCCAGATTGCCTCGTTCTTTATGCTCTTCTCCTCTTCCTTCCATCTTTCAAGCTGTGCCTTCGCTCGGAGCCAATGCACCCGGTTAACTAACCAGTAATCCCGTCTATGAGCATTCACCATATGCGCATACAACAAAGATTACTTACATTCATCCATCCATGTACCGTCCTGTTTGGCAGATATTCCGAAGCTCCAAACCCATGAGAGCTGCTTATTTCGCTGTCCTACCTGTGTTGAACCAAGGATGGCCGTATTAACACAGAGGTCTGTCTGTTTAAGTGAAGGTAGCTCTGGTAAATCTTTATATGCCTGCTTTATCTTGAGAAAGGCATCCCGAGCCATACTGTACGTCCGGGCGTGCTCATGCACCATAGTCTCAACACTCTCAACTGCTGTCCATGCGCGGGTCTTGGTTTGCTGTGATCGTGCTGGTCGGACTTGGGTCCGGAAGAGTGCAGACTTGAATCCCAAGGCAAGGCGAATCTTGTGGACAGCATCAGTTGCTTGGGCATACCGCAACTTTGCTTCCTTAATAGCAAGTGACTTGGCACCATGTCGGATGCACCATTCCCATCCAAGCGTGGATGGCAGAATAATAGGAATCTCTTCAGCATTAGATCCAGTTTCCTGTGAGGTGTCAGAGCGATTCAATATGGGGGCTGGGATCCCAGAGTCGTCCACATCATCCACATGGTCATATTCGGCATAGGTACGAAGTGATGGCAGTGGTGTGTCATCCATTGGCTCGTGATGGAGAAGGAATCCGTCTGCCTGGTGCTCAAACATATCGATGAGCTTTTGCAAGCGGATCCGCTTGTTTTCAAATATTTGAGAGTCTTCCGATGTGATTTGTGAGCCAGCAATCCGTAGTTTATATCGAATGGCAAGTCTGGGTATTAAATGAATTCAATAAGTTACTGTTCCGTGATATATGCTGAATGTCAACTCACTGCATTTCCTGTATCTTGAAACCAGAAGATATCCATGCTGTTTGACCACGAATGGAATTATCACCACTTTCCTCAGCAATCAGCTGTTCCTGGATGAATGCTCGGGATGGAGCTACAAACATATGTCAGCCGTTGGCATATCAGCCATTCATAATATCCATACCTTTCCGTTTGATGGTATCATATATGTCCATCGATGAAGGATTATCCTGTCTGCCCTCTTGAGCGGCCATGTCGTCCATGAGCCATTGCCTAGTCTTGTGTTTGAAATGGTCACTTAGAGCCTTGTATGCCTTGGCACTGGCATCCAAGCCAGGTTCTAAGCGTTTCCACCTCTTGATAAGAGTTGGAACTGTTAAACCCGAGTCATCTCAGCATCATACAAAGTCATCTCTAATGTGCCACATACCCATCCGAACCAATTTCTTCCAATTCGAGTGGTTCATATGAGCATCCAGAACTTCTTGCCTATGATACAGGGACATCCCCCGTAGGCTCCTGGAGATATTGTTCAATGGGGCCCATAAGGTTTCTATGATCTCTCCATCAACTTGCTTTGCCCCAGGAATGTAACTGGGTGAAAAGCGGGGCAGGCAGGAATCCTGGTGGCCATGGATATGGAACAGGCCAATACCCATCCGCAGTTCCATGGAGCTTGGTAAGGATAGCTCAGGACTGGCTTCCACTCGCTCCTGGAAGTGGACCCTGTATTGGCACATGATATCATACATTACGAGTGCCACTGGAATGTCATCCGTGTTATAGGAAAGGGCCTTGCATATGCTATAATCCATGTTAACCTGCCTATCAATGGAGATGAATCATTTCCGACATGATGGATGTAAATGGATAGACATACTTCTCTCCCTTCTGGAAGTCCACCACAGAGGTTGGAACAAAAAAGCCATGGCAGCATGCAGTCGCACCAATGCCTGTGATATCCAGGTGTGCCCTACTAGAGTTTGCCTGTTCAATGGCCCGGTAGGTATTACATGTGCCAGGCTGTTGAATAATCAGTAAAGCGAATCCAATGAAGAGGGTGTCATACCTGAGCCAGCTCTTTTCCACTCCGAAGGTGAGCCTTGTAAGCATCCGGATTTGCCATGAAGGCCATTCCAGCCGATAGGGAAACATCCTTCTCCCCTGATCTATGTTTCATGTGTTCTGCAGAGAAGTTCCCATCCATGATAAATGTCCGAATGAGCTCATCCCTTAAATGGGATATGTTATTAATATGGCTAGACATAGTGGACAACATACGGTTCATAAGCCGTCTTCCAGTCCTTCGGGAGATTGATGCCGGGCTGTGGGCATGCTGGGCAGAATATGGCCATGCATCCATCCGGTGCATCACCTTCCGGTTGATGACCTAGCCCTTGCTCCATTCTATTCCTGAGGTCACGCCATTGACGTGAGGCCCTCAAGAGTTGCCTGTAAAGATTCTGCATACATATATCAGATTTGAAGACCAATGTAGCCACAAAGATATCACCTACTGGAACAAGATTCGGAAACATCTTACTTGTCATGCTTTGAAGCTTGGAATAGTATTGTTGGGCGGTTGTCTTGCATTCCAGGTTATCCTTGAGAAAGTCATCCAGCACTGAAAATGTAAATATGGTCTGAATGTTCTTGAAAGTGGCCGGAAACATTCCACATTGAAGTAGCTGCTCATCCTGGTCATCCATGTGCGAGCATACACAAAATACCATTTCTATCTCAAATATGCCACCCCGGTCAACGACAGTCAGGATCGGATTTCCCGAATCTGCTGTGCGTTTCCGGTTCATGTTACTATCACTGGAGTCCATGGGCATATCTGGAACATCGTACAGACTATCCGATGGTGCTGGTGCTGTATGTGGGCCTTCTGGCTGGGGTGTATCCCGAGGTGTTGGAAGCTGCACAATATCTTTCAGCAATTCTGGATTCTCTTGAACGGATTGTAGGGAAGCAGAACGGGTGTGTTGGCGTCCAGGGCGACTCTTCCGGCTAATATGTGCTGCCTCTATGGCTCTGATTCCCTGAGTGGATGTGAGTACTGATATATATTAATGTATGGGATGTCGGCATACCTCAACAGTTAGTGGACAGGGTCCACCATCATGCCCAAGGAATAAAGCAAACCCTAAAGACTGCAGAGTGACTGGGGTGTAGTGTGCCCCAGACCATCTGAGTGGTCTATGGAATGGAGAGCGGCTGTGAGCCTCAGTGCAACAGTCCTTGCAAAATAGGTTCGCTCCAATGCAATCCGGACACTTGATGTCTGCATATTTCCGACATGTGGAGCAAATAGGGTTGACTGGCCGACCCTCCATCTTCAACAGGATATCCAGATATTTCCGTCGCAGCTGGACCCATTGATCCATGATGGTCTATGACTGGTCAAAACATACATTCTATGGTTACAATGTCATGGAACGTACAGTTGCCTGTGGCCGATCCTTCTCCATGTTGAGATCAAGAGTGTCGTCTACTTCAAGTTGACCATCCATAACCTGCTCTGTCTGTGCCTGTATATCATCAGTACCAGTAATGGCACCGCCGGACCCTTCAGCTGTATCAGGCCTCTTTCCCTTCCTCGATCGGGAGGGCTGGCCTGTCTTCTTCTTGCTGGGAATGATAATGGGTACAGACTTCTCGGTCGTCCGAGTGCCACGCTTGGTCTTCGCATGCCGAATGACAATCTCTTCAATACCGTCCTCTTCTTCGGGAACGGATTCTGCTGCACGTCTCCGACCCATATTGTGTGAAAAGAATATGGAAACAAATGGTGTGTGTGGATAGTGTGTAATTGGAGTGGATAATACAGGATTCCGATGGTGGGCACCCAGCCTTTAAATGCGCCGATGATATGTGTCGTCATAGGCTTGTCTAGTACTCATGATGTCTCTCATGTTTGGACTCATACTATCTCTTGTGTCTGGACTCATGATGTTTCATGTGTCTGGCCTCTTTATGATGTCAGCTATACATTAGCTGTGTGCAGACCCGGTCGGACTTGGAGGGCGCACATCCGTACAACGTCCGAGATCCCGTCAGCTTCTATCGTATCGCTATCTCATCTCAATAGTATGCAATGGATGAAAGCATATAATAGCTAGACACCCATATCGAATATGCCTAGGTTTCCGAGCTGCCAACGTAACCACCCAACTCTACAATATTGTTGTGTCCCACATCACCTTGCCCCTCTAATATATCCATTTCATATGAGAGTGTCGCATTGTCAGAAGAGTGGGATGTTCTGGAACCGGTAATGGGGAACCCGATACCCCGAGCATCGCAGAGTGCCCTGATCATGATGGCAACGTTCTCTACTGCAACCGAAAGTCTGTGTGTTCTTAGACTGGAATCATTCTACGCCAAACGTAAGGGATTCCGGATATTACACATATTATCAACTACATCACCATGACGTCTATGAGTGATCGTGAATCTCCGTCCGAGTCGGGATCTTCGCTTGCGGTGGTTTTAACGACTGTATTACACTATTTCAAACGTAAGCCTGAGATACCCGACACAATATGACGTGATACATACAAATCTCCCCACGCATAATTGTGGATCTCCATCCGAGTCGGTGCTGTCGCTTACAGTCTCATCATTATAGTCGACAGGATGCATGTCATCCTCATCAAATGATTCAGCACTGGATGACATGCTATCTTCGGGTTCAGAGAGACTGGTGTGGGCATTTCTCACTTGACGAAGGTGAGACTCCAAAGTGGCTGGTGGCATAATGAAATTGGACATGAAGCATAATGAGAGTCACACATAGACCTTTATATGCCATCGCGATCTCCTCTCTGTATGTGCCAAATGTACTTGCATTATTCGTCCTGATACACAGGAGATTGCGTATCGGCGATCATGTGATATTGATACCGCTGTGCCGTTTCGGACACGTGCTTGTCGGATATATGGACTCGGATATCGGACGCATGTTATCGATCTATCTGGATCCAGAACAAACAATCGCACACATGGATACTCAATTCGATTCAATCACAGCTCGGACTACGCATACAGGTCTGGAAGAGACATTTGTGAACGACTTATACACATATCATAGCACCATTTAGGTGCGCGTGCGAGACGAGGCCCTCGATCCCGATTCGCTCGGCGCTCGGGATGCCGCTCTTGATGTGGGTTTGGAGCTAGGCATCTGAGCCACGCCTGCAGTGTCAGCGCGACTCTTCGGGCGAGAAGGAGGTACTACACGTGCACGTCAGATCGATTTGACATGGTCGGACTCGATGACTGTTTACACGCACCATAGTCGTCCAAGTCTTGCCCGATCGTGGATGACGGGCCAGCGGTGGGTTGGGCTGAATGGTAGAATCGCATGAGCCGCACTAAAACGCACAATAAGAGTCACCCGACCGAACGTACCACTTTCCGTCGCCTTTCCGACCGAGAGATCTGAATGGTCAGGTCCTTGCCGACCCCTAGATGGCGTCCGTGATATGGTAGAGGGGCCTGGTTCTGATATGTCATCAAGCGACATCCTCTGAGCGTTGACGCTGGATGACAAGGTGGACGCTGTACTGATCGCAGAGGAGGCCGAGGCCGATGAGGTGCTACGTATGGGTGAATCGAATCGGGGGACCGGTGGAATCTGAAGCATGAGATTGTTGGGATTGATGCCATTCACCCGGCAGAGCGCACGAAGCATGGTGTCGATGTTGTTAATCGTTACCTCCATATTTGTGAGACGCGCGTCGTGCTCCCGCTGAGTCTTCCGCAGCGACTCAAGACTCGGGGTAACATCCCCGACGATTGCTTAAGAGTTGTTAGCGCAACGAGAATATCATCAACAATCACATACCTGCTACCGCAGTCCGTCTCCGGACGGGCTTAGGTTTCGAACTCTCGTCATCGTTTATCGTTTTCGCCCAAGTTGCGAGCGGGCTGCATTGGACCTTCCGGAAAGCGCAATTGATGCATGATGTCTTATGTTTCTTACTGGGGGGGCCGATGACGGGCTGCGGTTCGCACGATTTAAGACGGGCCACACCACACGGGCCACAGAAATCCTGGCAATGTGGTTAGATATTCCATTTGCGCTCGACATCGGAATCGGTGGACCATAGCTTACCGGGTTTATCGGCGGCAGATTGGGGTCGACCTTGTTTTTGCGCTGGCGCCGCTTGCCACTTCCCTCTGCACGGGTGGGGTGATCCGCAGAGATGTTGAGCGGTTCGATGATACCAGCAGCACTTTCACCAATAGTATTTGTACGCTGGCGTTGTTTCGGGGGGGCAGAAGCCTCCGTCGTGGGCGATGTGATATTTTGACGTTTGTAAATCCGGGGCTTGCGTGGCGTCGCCTCCCCGTCGCCGTCGGTATCTTCGTCCATGGGTACAACTCCACCGCCATCTCTAGGCATCCCCGACACCTTTGCGCCATCCACGGGTTCTGCGTCCGAGCGTACGGCAGCCTTCCCTTTCGAAGACCTGCTCGAACGGCGAAGCCTGATCCCCGCCGATCCGTCGGGAGCGTCTGGAAGATATTAGCGTACGCAAGAAGCGTGCTCTATTGGTATCACGCACCCGGGTCATCGTCCTCATCGTCATCCTCGACGACAGCGGGCACATCGGCGGGAGGATCGGGAGGGGGAGGAAGCCACCAATGTCCGTCGCCCGGCTGACTCCTAAGCAAGGTGGGGAGATTGACCATGGAGAGCTTGCCAGGCCACGTCGGGTGATCCCTCGCAACCTGCCGGCAGTTGTCTTTCGCCTCTATGAGGCTCATTGCATCGAGGTTAAGTGGTCTGTTCTCCACTCGAGAAGCCTGCCACTCTTCTGCGACCACGGGGACGATAGGATGGATGCGCGTCGAAGATGCCTCGGATGCCGAGGCAACATAGATTTTGTTGATTTGAATCTGCCAATATTGATAGTCATCAGTGATCCCAACCGAGCTATGAGTGGCAATGAATGCCCTACTAGCTCACTGCCGATGCAGGTAGCGAACCATTCATCGTCCACCAGTTCCGGATGTTTATCCCGCTGGCGAAGTGCACAGTCCAGCCTGACGGCAATGACCATGATTTTTTCCTCGGCCTCTGTGAGAAAGTCGTCGGTGGCACGCTTCGGACCCATGGTTGCACAACGAAAGGAGACAACAGGCTCGGAAAGTGCTAACACTTCCGAGTAGGTCTCACGATAGCACACGTGTATGACTTTGCGATACGATTACGATAACAGAGACCCTATGACTTCATCTGTGACACATGTTATGTCATCCGACCCGGCCGAGACTGCTCTAGACTACTATCTACAGTTCCCGAAGAGTCATAGAGGCGGGGAAATATAATGCAATTGCATGCTGTCAGAGCCTCAATGGCTCCCCGCAAGCAACGAGACATATCCGGGCGACCACATCGAGGTTTGCCCTATTTGGTATACGATACCCACAGTGCCATACTAAAGGTATGTTTCTAGGTCCGTCGGCATACGTCGGAAAGATGCCCCCGCGCCCACGCCCCATCTCTGCTAATCCATCGACAACCACTCCCACTACCTCTTCATCCACCAAGTCTCCTACGCCTATTCCTCTCCCCGCACTCGTGCCTGCATCTTCCAACGTACAGTCCGAACCGACACTCACTGTTCATACTATGGAAGATACAACGGCAACACCGCTCACATTTTCTTTCCTCAAGAAGCGTTCACCCGCTCCTCCCGTGCCACTCATCCCGGTATGTCTAAGATCCCGGATGCAGAAATACTAATACATATGATCCTATAGGACGATCCGGACGACATGGCCATCGATGTGAAGCCCGATATTGCTACATTGACGGAATCTCATACTTCGTTTCTCGACACGTGGAAGGCGGGTAGGAATGTACCCGAGGTTGCGCAGGATTTAAGCGATCCGGAAATCGAGGAACTGATGGTGTGCATCGTGCGACGAATAGATTTGTACAACCGCTAACATGTCCTATAGGAAGCACCACCAGGCTTTCAGAAGCCGACACCAGAGCCTGAAGAATCAGACGAACCAACTGTATCTATTCGTGTCAGCACACGTGACGGGATGATTGCACACCTCGAGGAACACATCACTCTTCAGGAGGAGGTGGCGGACATGTGGGAGAGGATGGATGAGATGAAGGATCGCCTGGAGGAAATGTTGTCCGATTTCACTTCTTCCCGATAGCTGCCCGTTATTCCGTGTCTTTCCACTTGTCTCTGTTATATTTCCGCCCGCTGTATGTCCGACCCGAACAGAGACGATAAATACAAGTTTCTGCGATCGATAGCAAGTTCCACTGCCGCCGAACTCAAACGCGTCCGTTTGGAGACTTGCTTCATATTTCTTTCTGCAGGTCTCGCATTTACGTCTATTTCCGAATCCATTCTATTTCCATGCACACACTGTTTTAATTTCTTAACGGCTCGCACACCCTTTCCACTTCATTCCGCTTAACTTGTAGGCGAAGTCGTTTATGTCATATTGAGCCTCTCGGATTCTTGTCACGTGACCGACAGACTTGGCCGGATTACCTCTGTATACAGTCAATTTCCTAATAGATAATATAATTGCCAATGTGCTATAGACGCGTTTGTCGTTGTATATGCATGTGAAAGTGGGTCATACCCCACACATGCCTGACCCGGGATCATTGAAACATATACCCGACATCGTGTACAATGATGTGAACCCACCAACATCGTGCTTCAGTCAGATTACGCACTTCTGATGGGATATCCTCACTTGGCAACATCGTAAGTTTCCTAAATACTCGGAACACGTCATATGAAACCGGGTAAGGCATCTGAAATATACAGTACAGGTATTTATGATCGCATGATCAGGATAATCCATCTCGGAAACATGGTAAGTGTTCTGCATATTCGCAACACCATTGCGAAACCATTAGTATGAACCCGGTAGCGCACCTGAAATATGGTGTATCGGTGATTCCAATCGCACTGTTTCCGATCGCACTGTTTCCGATCGCACTGTTTCCGATCGCACTGTTTCCGATCGCACTGTTTCCGATCACACTGTGTACGGATATGCGCAACACATTGCATGTATTTGTATCTTGAAACACATTTCGGAACGCTTATTCTGCATTGATCTATACACACCTGATTATTCTAGCTTTGCCATCATAGTGTGTAGAAGCGTAGTGATGGGTGTATTTAACCCTCGCCATTATACATATAATCCCCAGTACATATCACCTCATCTGTTGACTTTACCTGCCCACCACTTCACCTATCCTACTATACAATGGAATCGGAACAGTCCTCCACTGACACTCCATCTGACTCAGAGCACTCCTCCGATGCACCCATAGATCATCCACTTGAGGGGTTCAAGCTCACACCACAAGATGTGCATGTCTTGAAGGGGTACTTAGAGGACTTTGAGCCGGCTGACACACAGACACGCAATAGAATTCTGGAGAAGGCAATGGGGGATGTTTACCGCCTCCGACCTGCGAACTCTGCATTCAATAAGAAGGACGCCAAACAGGTATGTTTCCGATGGGGCCATGATCTGTATATGCCTACTGAGACATATATATTCCAGAAAATCAGAAAGTGGTTCTACAACCACTATTCTGCCCCACATCGTCAGATCATCAAACTCACTCGGAAGTGGTCTGCAAGGAATGCCTTCTACCAGGCAAAACGGGAGGACATCATGCGTCTTGCCAAGGATATTTCCGGTGGTGATCCTGGATCTCAGGATTTCTTTGGGGCTCTTCAGGACGCAACAACCGAACTCTGGAAAGAGCTACCCATCGAGGAACAGGAACGCTATGCAGATATGGCAAAAGAGTGGTCGGAGAATGCACCACCTAAGGGAATCCAGGCCAAGTGAGTGATGCTCTATACTATGCATACCCTACTGATCCATATCCCCAGAATGGCATCAGCAGGTATCCGTGGCCGGATTGTGCGAGACTTCCAAACACAGCTGTTCAAGACATGTGGTGTACGCTGCATTGTTCTGATCGCATCTGAGAAGGAAGATGGGACACCACAAGTTGCATTGTATGTCTTCCGGATCGGATGTTCTACTGGTGTTTAACCCATATATATGCAGGGACGAATGGAACAGTCGCCTGGATGATGGAGAGAACTTCACTGACTTCTTTCCGGAGTGGAGGAATACTGAGCTTTGGAAGAAGTGGAAGAAGTATTCCAGGAGGTGTTTTGCGACAGGTGTGGAGTATTCTCATCCATGTATCTTGTAATCTCATGGGTGATACAGATGGTGATCAAACTGCTGAGAAGGATCGCTCAAAGACATTCAAGGCCCCCATTCCCATTACTACTAATCGCAATGGGCTGCCTGAAGTTCCATCTATCACCAAGGGAGATTCAATTAACACCAAGGTCGTACAGACAACACTCAGGAATTACTGCACTGCCCACATTAGTAAGTTATACACATATTCTACGAGGCAATGCATCAATATGTATATTAGGGTCTATTTCCGGTAAGGCAAAGGCTACCGTCCCATGGGCGAAGGTAGCAACGAATCCAACTGCCTGGATTCATGAGGAATGTTATCCATCTGGGTTTCCGTGGGCTGACCCATCGAAGATCAAGGTCGGTGATGTATTCAGCCTTCTAGACCATTGGAGGCAGCGCAAGCGAGATGGACTCCTCCCACTGATCTGGAACCCATCTTGCGAGCTCCTCTCTGATGCTGTGCAGAAACCGAAGCAAGTCCGTAATCGGACGCACGGACTAAGAGATAGTCCATCTGATCGTTCTGATGATGGCGATGAAGAAGAAGATTATTCTAGGGAGCTAGCCAAGATCTCTGGGCATCGTCAGGACACCCCCACTCCCTCTCCACACGTGTCACAGAGGATGCTTACTACACCCGAGCCGGAAAACATTGGAGAGGCATCAAATGTATCATCCTCATCTCAAGCACCACAACCTGTCCAACAGCGCAATCAGGGCCTCGGGGTCTCTGAGTCCGAGGATAATCCAAATGACCAACCCAGTCATCATCATCAGCTCGGAAAGAGACAGGTAAAGGTGACAGACCGAGCCATGTGAGTATATTGGATTGCACCTTTAACTTATATCTGACTCTGACCACCAAGGAACATGGATATGGGAAGAGGTGCCGGAGGAGTTAAAGCAACCTACTTGCTGGAAAGGTAGTATTATGTATATTACCAGGATAGTATGGAATATGTCCATTGGTCCGGAATCTTTGTTTCCCATTTACTGTTTTGGAATGAATGATGCATAAGTACACACTATATGTTCTCGATGGGATCCGTATTCGAATCTGAATATGTTGATTAGATAGGAAATTTCGATCTCTCTCAATAATCGATTGAAGTACCATCACAATCACTAGAGGATGTATAGACCTAATATGAATCATATTACATTTCGGGCAAGACAATATCAATTGCCTGAATCGTCCGTAAATAGTTTCTAATACAAGAATGTGAACCCTGTTACTCGATCTGCAAAGATAATTTGCATCCCTCCGTCCGGAAAATGTAAATCGTGTCATTCGGTCCGGATGAGGTGAACTGTGTCACTCTGTTCCGAATGAATGACACCGTCCGGATGGGAAGCCTCCAGATTGTTTCTACTCCGAGCCGATGTCGGCTTGCCCATGAATACTGTCAGAATCTTCCATGTCGGCCGATGTCGGTTGGTCCATGACATATCAGAGATTCTACCCATCGGTTGACCCATGAAATATGGAAGTCACTCAGGATCATTGGCTGGAAATCCACGGTCCACTTGGGGGGGGGGACGATATGCCAATGGTGGACAGTGAGATGGGGTGTGGAGCAGTGTTTCATACTTCTTGTAAGTTAGCAGTGCATCATGGTGTGAGTGATCCATTTTGTCTGCCGAAGTGTTGATTCACTGATGTATATTCGGCCTTTGATTCTCAGGCTGCCGGCGGTACGTTTGGGCAAAGGCGAAAAGCAACGGGGTGAGCGGACCGTGCCGTGGGAAGGATGCGGAATAACTAAGTTAGCCTTGAAGTGGCAACTTATATAAATAATCCTGGGCCATCATGATCGCCTCGGCGCCCGCGCGGCGCGTGGTGATGTACCGTGGTCCCAAATCCAAAGAGAAGAGAAGAGAGAAGAGCCGCACGTGTTCACGGTTGACCTTGCCAATCTCGAAGCTCTTCTATTGACCCACTCTTGACACCAACGCCGACTGTTCTTAACCCCAAATCACCAACTTGAACAACGCTGGTAGTTATTTTGCGAACTCAGCTCTCCTCACCGAACTATGGTCGTCCTCACCACCATCAATGAGGCCTTGCCTCAAAAAATTCCATCGTAAGTGCTCCTGGCATCATGTAACGCAGTTGCACCCCATTCTCAGTCTCCGTTTCATGATATGTATGTTGCGGGCTTTGCACTGGGGTTCTCAGCATTTGGACCCACCCGCTACTCATCCCGTCCTACCTTGCGCTTCTTTCCATCCTCGTCCTCTCCGCGCAGGCTATCTTCTCTTCTGGTCCAGTTCGAAGCCTTCGCGGTGAAGACGCGCCAGTGGCCGCTACCTGCGCCGAGTCCGGTGTCAACGAGAGCGCGACTCGGACAGGTTTCGTGTCGGCTGTCAAGGACCATGTGGAAAAATCAGGGGGATCGATCATCTTCATTTCCCAGGTTTCGCGCCTCGTTGTCGTTCTCACACTCCTCGGCCTCGCAATATTCAGCTTCGTGCAGGAAGAGGGTCAGCAGCACATCTCCCCGTCGTCTGCAGTAAGCGCACTCAATGGTAGGAGGCACGAGGGCAAGCACCGTTCTGGTGGTGGCTCACTCACTGAACGCGAGTGGCTCGATCTCATACTTTGTCTAACCTATGTGCGTCATCTCAGACACCGAAACTTCCTTTCTCACTTGGGTCATAACTTGACGCAGCTGTATGCGGCCTTCTTGGCTTTAGTAGCTGCTACCGCCCAGAGAGTCCGCGCGTCGGTTGCTTCATTCCATCTCTCCTCACTCTTGCTTGGCACCTTCTCCGTCTACGCTTACCGCAACATCTGGCCACTGCTTACTTTCACCTTGTCACCCGTGGATGTATGGGAAGGCGCTTTGCTATGGGTCAGAATTGGCCTTCTGGCATTCGCGGCTATCGTGATCCCTCTGCTCGTCCCGTACCAGTATATCCCAATTGATCCCAAGGCCAGTTTGTCTATTACATATTTTCCGATCTCTGACTCCGGTTGCAGGACCCCCAGCAAGTCATCAATCCTGAACAGACTGCCTCGCTTCTATCTATGATGTTATATACGTTCCTTGATCCTATCGTTTTCTTGGCATATCGTGTTCCACATCTATCGCATGACATGCTACCACCACTCGCAGACTATGACTACACCAGGAATCTTGTGAAAAGGAGTTTCAAAGCAGGTTCACGTCGGATACTATCGCAAGTATTTTTCTAACGCGGTATGCTAGCACTTGGATACATTTTCCGGCGGACCCAGGAGGCACATCTTCTGGGGGTTCATGGCGGTCTTCCGTCCGTTCGTTGTATACTTTCAAGTGATGCGTCACTTATACTTCACCTAGGCCGTGAATACATCCAACTAGCAATCTTCATCGTCATTAAAGTCTTTTCGACCCTAATGGCACCCGTTGGGATGAATCAGCTCTTGCGGTACCCGTTTTTCTTGACGGTCTCCACGGATACTTAGCGTGTCTCATTCAGCTACCTCGAAACCCGCGGGGAAGGTGCGGTGGTCCGTCCATGGGTTTGGGTAGCATATATCTTTCTGGGTCCTGCTCTCGGAACCATCGCTTTCCAATGTTACGTTTTCATCGCGGTTAGTGATAGGGCATATTTACTGTGCCAAGTTCTTCATCCGTTGACCATGTTTTTAGACAGGCACAAACGTGCGGGTCACTGCCATTGTCACGCAACTCGTCTTTGAGTACGCCCTACGCATCCGCGTGAAAGCTGAGACCTTGTCTTCTACGGAAGCCACGCCCACTGCCACTCCCGAGGTTGGCAGCGAAGCCACGACACCGGATAGTGGGTCAGTAGTCGAGATCAATACCGTATCCGAGGAAGCGGGCGGAAGCAGTGAGGAGACTCGGGGCGAGCAATCGACAGTCGCGGCGTCGAGCATCAAGGGCG
Organism: Lactarius hengduanensis; assembly: GCA_021525025.1. NCBI lineage: Eukaryota > Fungi > Basidiomycota > Agaricomycetes > Russulales > Russulaceae > Lactarius > Lactarius hengduanensis. The sequence continues at coordinate 73,640 of JAKELI010000165.1, read as the reverse complement.
AGCGAAAGGAGGAAACTTCGGGATCTGACAGTGACGGCGAGGCGGGGGGTTCGAGTAATCTGGTGGGAAAGCTGAACAATTTGGTCTCGGCTGATCTGGAGAACCTTGTCTGCGGAGTGGATTTCCTACACCTCAGTTGGTCGTCTTCTCTCCCCCGCTTTGCTGCCCGCGGGCTCATCTTTGTTGACGAAGACTTTCCCCTTAGTTTTGCATTTTCCGCTGCAGATGGGCATCGGGAAAACCCTACCCTGTAAATCCTGTCAAAGTTAGCGCTAAGCCCATTAACCGCCCTAAAATGGGACTAAGCGCAAGTGGTGATAATTTTCTATTCAGTGAACTAAATATTTCCGCTAATTACACTAAAATTTTGGCACATGTGTCTATCAAGGAAATGAAGGAATAGATTGACATCGAAGTTATTGCATTCCTCGAGCACTGTTGAGCCTTGTCAATGCCGGGGCACAACGGGACCAAAAACCGGAACAATTGGACACTACGTAGCCCTAGTAATAGCTCAATTTTCTAGTGACTAGTTACCCCACTGTGTCCTCTGGTTATTGCAGTCGTCTTCGTCGCCTTGCCGTCGTCACCTGTTGTTGCTTCCCTGTTGGGGTTATTGTCATTGAGGTTGTCGTCGTCCGAGTCGGGGCTGCCGTCACTGGGGTTGTCGTCGTCAGCGTTGCAGTCTTCGGGGTTGCTATCGTCGGCCAGCTGTTGGGGTTGCCGTTGTTGTTGCGTTTGTCGATTCGCCGTTGTCATCATCGTTGTCATTGGGGTCGTTGTTGTTGGGTCGTTGTCGTCGGGGTCGCCTCGCTGTCGTCGTAGTCGCTTCGAGGTTGCGGTCGTCAAGGTCGCGTCGTTGTTGTCACCGATGTCGTCACCTTGTCTTCATCGCCGTCGTGGTCGTGGTAGCAGCTGTCTTCGTCGCTTCGCCGTGGGCTCTTCTCGTTTTTGCTATTGTCGCCTCGCCGTCGTTGTCGTAGTCACCGCCATCGCGATTCGCACGGGCTTCATCTTGCATTGGTGGAGTACCTCAGTGGTGGTGGCGTAATGGTGGTGGATGGGCCATATGCCGCAGCATCAGGTGGCAGTGAATTGGTCGGGGTTGGGGTCAGCAGACTCTGCCCAGGACCACGGTAAGTAAATTGGCGGACTCTTCGCCACCGATCGATGCCAAGGGAGAGAAGTCGGGGTCGCATGCGCGCCCAGTGGCAGCAGCGTCGTTGCGGTCGTCATGATTAGCGAAACGGGTCTGAGCGACGGGACAGGATTATCGTAGTCGGGGACTCAGGGTTGCACGCGGTTGCACACGGCCAGGTCGTTCGCTATCGTAATTGGAGCCCGCCTGGCTCGTGGCTCGCATTGTCGGTCACAAGCTGCTATGTTGTCATCGAAGTGAAACCCGCATACAGCCGCATCGTTGTCGCTGCGGTCGGCGGCCCTGCACGCAGCGGTTGCAGTGCTACGTTTGGATGCGTTGCGGTGTGCGCCGGTTGAGGAAGTCAAGACCCAGGTCACACGCGGCTGACTCATCGGGCCTCAGGCCGCTGATCTCAGGTTCGGGGCGAACGTTGCGGATCATGTTACCATCGAGTTGAGAGAAGGGGGGAAGGAGGCAATCGGGAAGCATACCATCTAACTTGAAGCTGCCATTTTCATTTTTGCAGACAGAAGAGACGTAGGTAGCCAGCAAGAAGTGAATATAATTTGCGTCGACGTCGATGGGCCCAGGATAGCGGCAACAGGCTCGCATTGCAGCCAAGCTCGACTTGGTGAAAAAACGAGAAGTGGTACCAAACAAGACAAACACAAAGACCCAGCCAATCACACTAGCACAATTTGAGACGGAGTTCGAATTTCAACGAATGCACTCGTGTTCGTCACTGCGCTCTCGATAGTTGCTCGACGTTCGAAGTCGAAGGTTTGACCAGTCTGTGCCGACACCCCTCCACTTCGAGCAAGCCTACATTAACAACGTTATTCTAAGGAGCTCACAGCATGCCCGTCTCGAGGCCCGCATCAGGGAACTCGAGAGTTCTGAACACACTTCATCTTCTGTGCCCCTTTTCGACCCACACGCCATTCCCGGATCAGAGGACTCGTCCTCCTCCGGTGCTGACTCCCCTCTGAGCGTTCCTTTCTCAGCATCCCAATCCCCATCAGTACGCGTTCGCTTGAGTCAAACACTTTTCATATGGTTGACCCGTCTCGTACCTCAGCGTCACCTCCCCCATTGGCCTGCTGTTCTCCGGTCTCATGGGTGTCCAGTGTGAGCATTTCCATATGAGCTATCGTCGACCCTCTGATCCTGAATACTGGTAGCCTACAGGACTGATGCTATTCTGATTCACCCAACCGCATGTATATATGCGCAGGTCTGTATTCCCCGCTCTTCCCCAGGAACCACCCGTCTAATTCCCTTTGCAGGAAGAGAAAAATGGTGATTCCTTCTCTCTCGGCCATTCCTGGCCGCGTCACTCACATCACCTCCCACAGCGCTGCGATGGCGCAAAGCCCTCCCGCCAACAGTGTGTGCGTGCCAAGAAGCAGGGCCTCTGCGAGTACGACCATGGCAAAGGCAAAACACGCACGCAACTCCTCCACCCCGCACATTGTGTGGGGACACCGTGCTGTCCCACTCGGCCGCAAAGCATTCAGAGGTATGTATCCATTGTGCCCCCTGAACCTTCACAGCGTCGCTGATCCTTGCGTCTCAATTCACACAAGATATATGATGCGGTTTTCCGTGACTGGGCAGTGTCCCTTTAATACAATGGCGACGATGCCAACCCCACCCTCAAGACTGCGATGACAATTTCCAGTTCCTCAAAGCGACGACAACGGCCTCTTCGTGCAAGGTAATGGCCGGCCTCAAGTTGCCACGACCAGCGCGCTAACCCACCTCCACAGTCTCCGCTGACCACAGCAACGTCAGTGGAGCCCATGCAATCTAGTAAGTACTTGATCATCGTTACAGTTCCAGCATTGAAACTTATCACTGGCGTCATAGTCTTTATACCCAGGATTACAGTACGCCTCATTTAGCCTCGTTTAGTCATTCTTAGCTACTTGTTTAGCCTACTTTAGCCGTAATTTTTGACCAAATGATCACCAATTTTAATGTCAAATTTAAAGTGTCTGCTGATTAGCTCAAACTTAGCTACAATTTAGCATTAATTGAGAGGGGGGATAGTAAAAACGACAAATGGGCGCTTATGTGCTAATTAGCACTAATTAGCACTAATTAGCAGGGTAGGGTTTTCCCGATGGGGATCTGCGTCTGCTTCTTGCATAGCATTCTTGGCTGGAGTGCATTCGCCGGGATGGCCGTGATGGTCGCCCTCTTCCCAATCCCGTGCACCGTTGCTGGAAAAATACAAAAAATACAAAGGGAAACCGCGAAGCGTGTGAGTATCCGCCTTATCAATGTCCTGACGTCGGGATTTAATTCGCGGTTAGACGGATGCGCGTGTCCAAGCCGCTACCGAAAGTGAGGTCGCAGACACAAGCCTATAATGTGCAGGCGCTGACAAGCCTCGATTGCAGCTATGGGAATTCTGCGGATGATCAAGCTGTTCGGTTGGGAGCCTAAGATCGCCGCGCGGCTAGCCGAGAAGAGGGAGCAGGAGCTAGGGTACATTAAATTGCGCCAGATTTTGATCGTGATCAACGGAAACATCAAGTGGGTGCTCCCAGCTTCTCTCCTAATCCCTCTAACATGAAAATCTAGCTTTTTCATACAGGTCATCTCTGTGCGTCGCCTCTTCCTGTGAGTGCCTGCTGATTTGTTCTGACCGACACTCCGAGAAGACGGTTATCACATACGTCACTTACCTGGGTGCGGTTCACCCGCTCAGGCTAATGTCTGAACTGACCAGATCCGCAGACTGCGATTATGAAGCGCGCACTTACACGTAAGTTTCGTGTTCCTTTCCGGAAGGATGCCTGTTCTGAATTTGTCTGCAGCATCGGCCGTATTTTCTTCCATGGCAGGTCAGTCAACCTTTACTGACTGCATGGGTGTGAAGGGGCTCATCCTTTCAGTGTTTGATCTTATCCGCAACCAGCTTCAAACAATATTCTGGATGATTCCTATGCTTATACAGGCAAGGGTCTCTCTCGATCGCGTGAACGATTTCCTGCATGACGTGAGCGAGTCACTTTCTGGGTCTCTACTTGATATATATACCTCGTTCTACAGACCGAGTTGCTAGACCAGTTCGCAGATGCTGGGAAGGGTTCTGAGCGAGTGATGCTAACAGATGCGACACACTTCGAACAGGACGTGATTGGGTTCCAAAATGCCAGCTTCACCTGGTCTAATGACGACGCCGACGGCACGCTCACACCATCCCGGCGCCGGTTCACCCTGCGCGTGCATGGCGAGCTGCTGTTTAAGCGTGGTTGTTTCAACCTGATCATCGGGCCGACCGGCTCAGGCAAGACGTCGTTGCTGATGGCGCTGCTTGGCGAGATGCATTTCGTGCCGACGAGCCCCGACTCGTGGTATCATCTGCCAAGGGAAGGCGGGGTCAGCTACGCCGCGCAGGAGTCGTGGGTACAGAACGAGACCATCAGGGTGAGGACGATCAATCTAGTCGCGCTTGCACTTTTTGGTTCTAAGTGAAGAACAGGATAATATCTTGTTTGGCGCCGCGTACGACGAAGAGAGATACAACAAAGGTTATTCGTCCTGACGATCATCATATCTGAGTTACTAATGCCTCGATTGTTTTCAAGTCATTTACCAGTGTGGTTTGCAACGTGATCTCAGCTTGTTCGATGCAGGGGACAAGACCGAAGTCGGAGAGAAGGGTTTAACGCTGAGGTAGTATAAGGAGTGTTCTTAAACGATGGCCCTTGCTGACGCAAATCGTTCATGTTGTAGCGGTGGTCAGAAGGCTCGAGTCACTCTCGCTCGCGCAGTCTATTCTTCATCTCAGATCCTCATCCTGGATGACGTTAGTGCTTTTCCTGCGGCATTGTCGTCCCCCTGGTTATCGATATCATTCTTGCAAAGGTTCTAGCCGCTCTGGATGTCCACACTGCGCGGTGGATCGTCGAGAAATGTTTCGGAGGCGACTTGATTCGCGGAAGACGACCTTACTCGTCGTAAGTCACCCTTTCCACCCCCATATACCTATGGTCATTCCCAACGCACCGCCAGACGCACAACGTCACAATGGCTACCCCCCTCGCGGACTACGTCGTTTCGTTCGGCAAGGACGGTCTGATTGCTAGCCATGGCTCGGTTTCAGACGCGCTCAAGAAAGACAAGACACTTGCAAAGGAGCTGGCGGAGGGCACCCGTGCCATCAAGGACGATGAGAAGAAGATCGACTCCGAGGAGCCTGACGAGATAGCGAGGCCAGCGGACGGGAAACTAATCTTGGCCGAAGAGATCGCTGAGGGAAACGTCAGCTGGGACGCAGGTGAGCACGCCGTCCAATCTATCCGCATTTCGGACGGCGAAGTTCACTTTGTACCTCTCAAAAAATATGAAGTCAAGCTGTTTATTGACGGTTTGGGAAGAACGCACCCAGTCCTGTTTTGGATAACATATGCCGGCGGAATGTTGCTTTTCTCCACCCTCATGACTGTGCAGGCGTGGTTCATGGGCTACTGGGCCGAACAATATGACATCTACCAATCGGAGCACGTTAATATTACTTTGTAAGGGTCCAGCTTTTACAATGCCGGTAGTTTGACCATCCTCTGGCTGATGACCATTGGCCCTTCGTTTCCAGCTACATCACAGTCTACGGGCTTATCTTTTTTTTTTTTTTTTTTTTGAATCCATTTACGTGCGCCTTGGGGCCTAATACCCTATGTAGCACGAGTCTGTAGAGCTGATACATGTATGAAATTTGCGTCCGTAGCATTGACTGTGCATCATATGTCCCCCCCACTCCCGGGTGGGAGTGGCTTGGCTTCCCGTCAAGCGCTAAATAAAGAGGGGCGGAAATACCGCCTTGTCGTGGGTTGCGAGCCGTGTTGTGGATCTTGAGCGGTCCTGTTGGCATGTTATGGGGCTCGCTCCTACGTCGTCCGCTATACTCAGCGTGTCTTGAATGGGTCTATGAGACCCGGCGAGTCGTGGGGATGAGAGGAGGTGGTGTGAGTGATTGGGGTGTGATATGTGGCGGGTGTGGGGTGACGGTGTGTGGGTCGGTGTTCGGTAGCCTGTGTCTCTTTTTATCGTACTCCTTTCCTGCCTGTCCCTGTTTCCTGCCTCCTTTGCTTTGCGCTGTGCCTCCCTGCGCAAATCTTCCTGTATCTTGAATGTATTTGACCAGTGGGATGAGCGACTTGGGATCTTGCAGTAGCTTCCCAAACATTCTTTTCGTCGCTCTCTTTTTCTTGAAGAGGGACGGGCTTATCTTACTCGTGGCGACAGCTAGCTACACGATGGGGTTTGGCGTCTACATGTTTGGTGCTTTGAGGGCCTCGAGGACCATCCACCGGACCCTGATCGAGTCTGTCCTGGGCACAACCCTGAGGTGCACCTCCAAATATTCCGATACGGGCTTTTACTGATATCCTCTTCTGCTTTGCAGATGGCTAGACACGACCCCAACATCCCGGGTCATTACTCGAGTCACGCAGGATATCCGCGCTCGTATGTGTTTCCACCTTCCTCCCAGGCGGAATGCATACCCTTCACAACCCTTTTACTGTAGTGGATGGTCCACTCGCCGACGCATTTTTCAGGGTCGTCGACATGTCAGTCTCCATGCTCCTCAAGTTTATCTCTGTGGTGTACTTCACACCGGTATTCTCCGTGCCCGGAATCGCCATCGCCATCCTTGGCGCCTCGCTCGGCCGTGTCTACATGAAGGCCCAGATCGCGATCAAGCGTGAGATGAGCAATGCAAAGGCGCCCGTGCTAGGCCACTTCGGCGCGTCCGTCGCCGGACTCAGTGCGCCTGCTTACCGTGATTGATGTGTTATTGGTCTGACACCACCTCTTCAAAGCATCTATCCGGGCATATGGCGCACAGATTGCATTCCGCGAAGAGTCATACAGGCGGATCGATAAGTACTCGAGGGCTGGTCGGTCCTTCTACAACATGAACAGGCAAGTCGGGTTCACCAGGTCGCCTCTGCGATGTACAGCGAGTACCTAATTGGGTTGACCCTACTGCAGATGGATCAACTTGCGTATCGACTTCCTAGGCGGGCTGTTCGCTGCAAAAAAAAAAAGCCTGGCGGCCTACCTGATCTACGTACCGAATGAACGCTCCCTTCCCTCGGACACTGGGTTCTCTCTCACCATGGCCAGTACGTTGCATATATTTAATATAACCCGCGATTGCCGATTAGCGTACCCAGTTGGATTCAGTAGCCTGATTCTCTGGTGGGTGCGCAATCTCAACGACTTTGAAGTCAGCAGTGAGGATTCTCTACACTGCGTGACGCTCCTTTGTATCTCTGATGATTTTCTCAGCCAACCGGTGAAGAGAAAATTATCTTTCTGAGTCGGTTTGCGAAGAGATGCTCATTGGCGCTACATACAGCTTGGAGCGTATACACTCGTACATCAACGCGGAACAGGAGCCAAAGCCGACTGAGCAGGGTATCCCCCCGGCATATTGGCCCGCGAGCGGAGATCTTAGGGTCGAGAAGCTCTCTGCGCGTTATTCTCATGTACGTGATGTGACACGCCCGGCGCATCCGGTGCTACTAGTATTGAACGCCACCTTGTCATCAGGATGGGCCGAAGGTACTCCACGACATATCTTTCCACATCAAATCCGGTGAACGCGTCGGTGTTGGTGAGTGCTTATAGTCGTATCTTAGGTGCGGCTATTGATCAGCGTAACAGTTGGTCGCACGGGAAGCGGCAAGGTATCCGTTCTCAGCTTGGTCGTTTGTTGAAGCGGCCTGCTAAAAGACTCTTCAGAGCTCTCTGACATTGTCGCTACTCCGGTGCATATTCACGGAGGGTAGCGTGTACTACGACGGTAAACTCACGAGCTCGATCAACCTGGACGCGCTCCGCTCGAACATCACCATCATACCCCAGATCGTCAGGATGACCCCCACTTCTCTCCTATCTCTAATTAAACTCGTTTTTTTTCACGTAGCCCGAATTGCTGAGCGGTTCACTGCGAGAGAACCTTGACCCGTTCTCGCAATACGACGACGCAGCGCTGAACAGCGCGCTGCACGCGTCGGGGCTCTTCTCCCTACAGAGCGACGATGAGGATGGGGGTCTCACGCTCGATAGCCAGATTGCTAGCGGCGGGGGTAATCTCTCTGTCGGCCAACGACAGATATTGGCGCTCGCGCGTGCGATAGTGCGCGGTAGCAAGCTACATTCTCGATGAAGGTGCGCGTTTTCGCTCATCATCTGTGTCGGCTTTGGCCGATTTTTTTTGATTTTTTTTTTCGCTTGCAGCGACGTCTGCTATTGGTAACGTTCTTCCCGTTTGATTTTTGGGAGGCGAGGCGATGCTGACGTACCGCGCAGATTACAGGACGGATACGATCATACAGACATCTCTCCGGACTGAGCTTACAGGGAACGCAACGCTAATCACGGTTGCGCATCGTCTACAAACAATCATCGACGCCGACAAAGTTGTAAGTCACCCTCCCTCTCCCCACGCCAGAGACACAGGCTCAAGAAATAACATAGATGGTCCTGGATGCAGGTCGAATTGTAAGTTTCTCCCCCCACTTTTTGAACTCGAAAATGTTAAAATACGATAAAAGGTCGAATTTGACAAGCCGAGCGAACTCCTGAAATTGGAGAACGGTAGGTTCCGTTCGTTGGTCGACGAGAGCGGGGACAGAGATCTGCTTTACTTGATGGCTTCCTCGGTAGGCGAGGTACGACCTGGAGGGATCATCACGCGTCCGACGACGACTACACCATAAATGATGAAGAGAATATTTAAATACCACATGGTTTCTATAGTATGCGGGGAAAGTACTTACATGTGAACGTGTGAACAACTGACCAAGCTCGCGCGAGAATACTTTTCTTGGTTTTTTGATCGATCATGGTCAACCAATGGCAGCGCGTTCGAAGCAACTAACCCTTGAAGCAAGCTGCTGATCACGTCAACGACCTTGAAACCCGAGTACTAGTAACTTATAACAGGGGGATAACGCCCGCGTGAAAACAACCCATACTAACTTGGTGATGCGCCGTGGTCAGTGTGCACCTATCTCTCAACATGAACCTCAAATAGCGGTGCTGGAGCAGCCTTGGGAGCAGCGCCTGATTGGCCCACCAAATGTTCGCGAGATTGGAGGGAGTCGTAAACCACCTAGCCAGTCAGGTATCCGGCGCGAATGAGTGGTTGTACGCGACGCACCCCACCCCGGACTTTTGATATAGACGAAGGACTGTCACGGTAGAATGTGCAGATGGAACGTTCAGTTTCTGTCCCGTTCTGGAAAAAGTGTTGAGATCTTGAGAAGCCGATCCGGCTTCCAACATCGCAGTTCGATTAGTTTTTTACCCCGCCGAAAGAAGAACGGCAATATCATACTTTTCAGGTATCGCATTCATGAGCCGCATGGCTGAGTTGCGCCTTTTTAAAAAATACATTTACATTGAAAGATATTTCTAGGATCTACCTCTCAACTCGCTTTACTCGCCAAATGCCCACTCCTTTTACTACAGTCATCAATAACACTCTCACGCACTATTTTCCACCAGACTGAGCCTGAGGCTGGGCCCTGTGAGGTGGAGGTGGATGTGAACGTGGTCCATTGATGTTGACATCGACATGGAGACACAAATCCACCTGAGGATGGGGAGTCATTGGGGATGATATCGATGATATATCGATGATATGCCAGTGGCGGACGGTGAGACTCGGATGGGGGAGGTGGAGCAGTGTTTATAGTTCTTGTATGCAATTGGATGTTCCTGCTCTACTTCCGTGGCTGATCTCGATATACCTGTTACCCCCGTTCCTGATCTTGACAGGCCTCGAGGGGTTTGTTTTTCTGAACCATAGGCCCCGGGAGTTCTCGTGCACCTTTAGGACCAGTCATCATTACTGACAGTGAAGGCGCACAGCCAGAGCCGGTAGAGGACATCGGTGACGACGGCGGCACTGCGACAGGACATCTTCCCGACCTGCGTACGATACAATAGTTCAAAATGGGCTGACGTGTGGAACCCCAGGCCTTATCTAGATCTTCTGAAATGGCACATTGAACTGCCCACCTTGCTGCCCACGATTTTTTTTCAGGATGTTTACTAGAGTAGAAGTGCATGGTGTGACTGTTGTCTGCCAAAGTGTCGATCTGCTGATGTCATTCGGCCCTTGATTCTGCCCGTGCGTTCTGCCCGTGCGTTTGGGTAAAGGCGAAAGGAAATGGTCATTAACGCGTTGACACGTTGAGACCGTGCCGTGGGAAGGATGCGGAATGACTACTGTAAGTAGCTAACTTATTATAGTATAGTAAGTTAATAACTTAGTGTATTCGATGATCGCTTCGCCGCCCGGCGCCCGCCAAAGACGCGCGGCGTGTGGTGATGTACAAGTACAGTACCGGTCCCAAATCCAAGGAAGAGAGAAGAGCTGCACGTTCTCACGGTTGATCTTCTCAGTCTCAACGCTCTTCCGTTGTACCCCGACTCCAACGCCGACTGTTCTTAACCCCCCAACATTCTCGTACACTATTTTGCAGAAAACACCAGAACGAACTCAGCTCTCCTCACCCCACTATGGACCAGGTCGTCCTCACCACCATAGATGGAGCATTTTCCCAAAAGGTTCCATCGTGAGTGCTCCTGGCATAATGCAGCGCAGTCGTACCCCATTCTCATTCTACATTTCATGATATCTATGTTACGGGCTTTGCACTGGAATTCTCAGCCCTTGGACCCACCCGCTCATCATCCCGTCCTACCTCGCGCTTCTTTCCATCCTCGTCCTCTCCGCGCAGGCTATCTTCTCTTCTGGTCCAGTTCGAAGCCTTCGCGGTGAAGACGCGCCAGTGGCCGCTACCTGCGCCGAGTCCGGTGTCAACGAGAGCGCGACTCGGACAGGTTTCGTGTCGGCTGTCAAGGACCATGTGGAAAAGTCAGGGGGATCGATCATCTTCCTTTTCCAGTTTTTGCGCCTCGTCGTCGTTCTCACACTCCTCGGCCTCGCGATATTCAGCTTCGTGCAAGAGGAGGGTCACAAGCACATCTCCCCGTCGTCTGCAGTAAGCGTACTCAATGGTAGGAGGCACGAAGGCAAGCACCGTTATGGCGGTGGCTCGCTCACTGAACGCGAGTGGCTCGATCTCATACTTTGTCTAACCTATGTGCGTCATCTCAGCCACCGAAACTTCCTTTCTCACTTGGGTCATAACTTGACGCAGCTGTATGCGGCCTTCTTGGCTTTAGTAGCTGCTACCGCCCAGAGAGTCCGCGCGTCGGTTGCTTCATTCCATCTCTCCTCACTCTTGCTTGGCACCTTCTCCGTCTACGCTTACCGCAACATCTGGCCACTGCTTACTTTCACCTTGTCGCCCGTGGATGCAAGGGAAGGCGCTTTGCTATGGGTCAGAATTGGCCTTCTGGCATTCGCGGCTATCGTGATCCCTCTGCTCGTCCCGTACCAGTATATCCCGATTGATCCCAAGGCCAGTTTGTCCCTTACCATATCAACATTTCGATCTCTGACTCCGGTTGCAGGACCCCCAGCAGGTCATAAACCCTGAACAGACCGCCTCGCTTCTATCTATGATGTTATATACGTTCCTTGATCCTATCGTTTTCTTGGCATATCGTGTTCCACATCTATCGCATGACATGCTACCACCACTCGCAGACTATGATTACACCAGGAATCTCGTGCAAAGGAGTTTCAAAGCAGGTCCACCTCGATTACCAGCACACGTGTTTTTGCTAACACGGTATGCTAGCACTTGGATACATTTTCCGGCGGACCCAGGAGGCACATCTTCTGGGGAATCTTGGCGGTCTTCCGTCCGTTCTTTGTATACTTTCAAGTGGTGGGTCGCTTATACTCCATCTAGGCTATGAATACATCCAACTAGCAATCCTCGTCGTCATTAAAGTCTTTTCGACCCTAATGGCACCATTTGGGATGAATAAGCTCTTGCGGTACCCGTTTTTCTTGACGGCCTCCACGGATAACTTAGCGTGTCTCTTCCAGCTACCTCGAAACCCGTGGGGAAGGTGCAGTGGTTCGTCCATGGGTTTGGGTAGCATATATTTTTCTGGGTCCTGCTCTCGGAACCATCGCATTCCAATGCTACCTTTTCATCGCGGTCAGTGATAGAGGATACTTACTATCCCAAGTTCCTCACACGTCGACTGCGTTTTTAGTCGGGTACTCTCGTGCGGGTCACTGCCATCGTCACACAACTCGTGTTTGAGCACGCCCTGCGCATCCGCGTGAAAGCTGAGACTTCGTCTTCCCCGGAAGCCACGCCCACTGCCACTCCCGAGGTTGGCAGCCAAGCCACGACACCGGATAGTGGGTCAGCGGTCGAGATCAATATCGTATCCGAGGAAGCGGGCGGAAGCGGTGAGGAGACTCGGAGCGAGCAATCGACGATCGCGGCATCGAGCATCAAGGGCAAGCGAAAGGAGGAAGCTTCCGGATCCGACAGTGGCAGCGAGGATGGCGAGGAGCCGGGGGATTCGAGTAATCTGGTGGGAAAGATGAACAACCTGGTTTCGACTGACCTGGAGAACATTATCGACGGACGGGATTTCCTGCTCCTCAGTTTGTCGTCCTATCTCCTCCTTGCCCCGCTGCCCGCGGACTCATCTTTGTTGACCAAAAATTCTCCTTAGTTTTATATTTTCCGCTGCAGGTCGTGGTGTGCCTCTGGTTCTTGTATAACATTCTTGGCTGGAGTACATTCGTCGGGATGGCCGTGATGGTCACCCTTTTCCCAATCCTGGGCATCGTTGCAGGAAAGATCCAAAAAGTACAGAAGGAAGCCGTGAAGCGTGTGAGTATCTTGCCTTATCAATGACTTGACGTCGGGATTTACTTCGCGGTTAGACGGATGCGCGTGTCCAAGCTGCTACCGAAAGTGAGGTTGCAGACTCAACCCTACGTTTTGTGGACGCTGACGAGCCTCGATTCCAGCTATGGGCGTTTTGCGCATGATCAAGCTATTTGGCTGGGAGCCTAAGATCGCCGCACGGCTAGCTGAGAAGAGGGAGCAAGAGCTGCAGTACATCAAATTGCGCCAGATTTTGAGTATGGTCATCGTAATTATCAAGTGGGTGTTTCCAGCTTCTCTCCTGTTCCCTCTAACGTAGAAATCTAGCTTCTTCATACCGGTCATCACAGTGCGTTGCCCCGTCCTGTGAGTGCCTGCTGGTTGTTCTGACTGGCACTCTGGGAAGATGGTTGTCACATACATCACTTACGTGCGTGCGCTTGACCCGCTCATGCTATTGCCTGAACTGACCAGGTCCGCAGACCGCAATTATGAAGCGCGCACTTACACGTAAGTTTCGTGTTCCTTTCCGAGAGTGCCTATGCTGAATTTGTCTGCAGCATCTACCATATTTTCGTCCATGGCAGGTCAGTCTGATCCTATGAGGATCTTCACTTGGAGATGGGACTCACCTTTTCCAGTGTTCGATCTTCTCAGCGACCAGCTTCACGCAATATTCCGGATGATTCCTATGTTTATGCAGGCGAGGGTCTCCCTCGATCGCATGAACAACTTCTTGCAAGAGGTGAGCGAATCACTGTCTGTGTCACTACTTGATATATAGAGCTCGTTTGCCAGACCGAGTTATTAGACGAGTTCGCGGATGCCGATAAGGGTTCTGAGCGAGTGATGCTAACAGATGCATCACGCTTCGACCAGGACGTGATCGGCTTCCAGAATGCCAGCTTCACCTGGTCTAATGACGACCTTGATGGCACGCTGACGCCATCCCGGCGCCGGTTCACCCTGCGTGTGCAGGGCCAGCTGCTGTTTAAGCGTGGGTGCTTCAACCTGATCATCGGGCCGACCGGCTCAGGCAAGACGTCGTTGCTGATGGCGCTGCTTGGCGAGATGCATTTCGTGCCGACGAGCCCCGACTCTTGGTATCACCTGCCAAGGAACGGCGGGGTCAGCTACGCTGCACAGGAGTCGTGGGTACAGAATGAGACAATCAGGGTGAGGACGATCAATGTAATCACGCTTGCACTTTTTTGTTCTAAGTGAAGAGCAGGATAACATCTTGTTTGGGGCCGCATACGACGAAGAGAGATACAGCAAAGGTTATTCGTCCTGACGGTCATCATATCTGAGTTACTAATGCCTCGATTGTTTTCAAGTCATTTACCAGTGTGGTTTGCAACGTGATCTCAGCTTGTTCGATGCAGGGGACAAGACCGAAGTTGGAGAGAAGGGTTTAACGCTGAGGTAGTGTAAGGAGCGCTCTTAAACGATGACCCTTGCTGACGCAAATCGTTCATGTTGTAGCGGTGGTCAGAAGGCTCGAGTCACTCTCGCTCGCGCGGTCTACTCTTCGACTCAGATCCTCATCCTGGATGATGTGAGTACTTTTCCTGCGGCATTGTCGTCCCCCTGGTTATCGATATCATTCTTGCAAAGGTTCTAGCCGCTCTGGATGTCCACACTGCACGATGGATCGTCGAGAAATGTTTCAAAGGTGACTTGATTCGCGGAAGGACGATCTTACTTGTCGTAAGTTACCCACTTTCACTAGCATGTACCTATATGCGGTCGTTCCCAACACACCGCAGACGCACAACGTCGCGATGGCTACCTCCCTCGCGGACTACGTCGTTTCGCTCGGCAAGGATGGTCGGATCGCTAGCCGTGGCTCGGTTTCAGACGCGCTCAAGAAGGACAAGACGCTAGCAAAGGAGCTCGTGGAGGGCACCCGCGCCATCAAGGACGATGAGAAGAAGATTGACTCGGAAGAGCCAGACGAGACGGTGAAGTCAGCGGATGGTAAGCTGATCTTGGCCGAGGAGATCTCTGAGGGAAACGTCAGCTGGGATGCAGGTGAGCCCACCATCCAATCTTTCTGCATTTCGGACGGTGAACCTCACTGGTGTACCGCTCAACCAAATGAAGTCAAGCTATTTATTAACGGTTTGGGAGGAGCGCACCCAGTCCTATTTTGGATACTGTTTCCCGGCTGCCTGTTGCTTTGCGACACCTCCATGACCGCGCAGACGTGGTTCATGGGTTATTGGGCCGAACAATATGACATCTACCCACCCGAGCAGATTAATATCACTTTGTAAGGGTTCATCTTTTACAATGCCGGTAGCTTGACCATCCTATGGCTGATGATTATTGACCCCTCGTTTCCAGCTACCTCGTAGTCTACGGGCTTATCATACTCGCGGCGACGGCCTGTTACGCGATCGGGTATGGCGTCTACGTGTTTGGTGCTTTAAGGGCCTCAAGAACCGTCCACCGGACCCTGATTGAGTCGGTCCTGGGCACAACCCTGAGGTGCATCTCCACATGTCCCAGCACCGGCCTTTATTGATAAGCGCTTCTGCTTTGCAGATGGCTGGACACGACCCCAACATCCCGAGTCACCACTCGCGTCACGCAGGATATCCGCGCTCGTACGTGTCTGCACCTTCCCCCCGAGGTACATGCACAATCCTCACCGCCCCCTTCTCCAGTGGACGGCCCTGTCGCCGATGCATTTGTCTGGGCCATCGACATCTCAGTCGCCATGCTCATCAAGTTCGTCGCTGTGGTGTACCTCACACCAGCGTTTTCTGTTCCTGGAATCTCCATCGCCGTCCTCGGCGCGTGGCTCGGCCGTATCTACATGAAGGCCCAGATCGCGATCAAGCGTGAGATGAGCAATGCAAAGGCGCCCGTGCTAGGCCACTTTGGCGCGTCCGTCGCCGGACTCAGTACGTCTGCTCCTCATAATGGATGTGCTATCGGTCTGACTCCACCTCTTCCAAGCATCTATCCGGGCATATGGCGCACAGATTGCGTTCCGCGAAGAGTCGTACAGGCGGATCGATAAGTACTCGAGGGCCAACCGGTCCTTCTGGAACATGAACAGGCAAGTCGAGTCCACCAAGTCACCTCTGCTATGCACAACGAAGACCCAGTTGTGTTGACTCTACTGCAGATGGATCAACTTGCGTATCGACTTCTTAGGCGGGCTGTTCGCTGCAAGTCTCGCGGCCTACCTGATCTACGTACCAAATGAACGTTCCCTTCCCTCGGACACTGGGTTCTCTCTTACCATGGCCAGTGCGTTGCATATATTTAATAAAACCAGCGATCGCTGATTAGCGCTCTCAGTTGGATTCAGTGGCCTGATTCTCTGGTTGGTGCGCAATCTCAACGACTTTGAAGTCAGCAGTGAGGATTTTCTACCTTGCGTGACTTTCCTTCATATATCTGATGATTTTATTAGGCAACAGGTGAAGAGACAATTTTCTTTTTCTAAGTAGGCGTGCGATTAGATGCTCATTGGCGCTACATACAGCTTGGAGCGTATGCACTCGTACATCAACGCGGAACAGGAGCCAAAGCCGACTGAGCAGGGTATCCCCCCGGCATATTGGCCCGCGAGCGGAGATCTTAGGGTCGAGAAGCTCTCTGCTCGTTATTCGCTCGTACGTGACATGTCGGTCCTCGCGATGCGCATCCGGCATTACTGAACGTCGCCTTGTCATCAGGATGGGCCGAAGGTTCTCCACGACATATCTTTCCACATCAAATCCGGTGAACGCGTCGGTGTTGGTGAGTGTCAATAATCGTATCTTAGGTGGGTCTATTGATCCGCGTAACAGTCGGTCGCACGGGAAGCGGCAAGGTATCCATTCTCAGCTTGGTCGTGTGTTGAAGCGGCCTGCTAAAAGACTCTTCAGAGCTCTCTGACATTGTCGCTACTCCGGTGCATATTCACGGAGGGTAGCGTGTATTACGACGACAGACTCACGAGCTCGACCAACCTGGATGCGCTCCGCTCGAACATCACCATCATACCCCAAATCGTCAGGATGACCCCCACTTCTCTCCTATCTCTAACTAAACTCGTTTTTTTCACGTAGCCCGAATTGCTGAGTGGCTCACTGCGAGAGAACCTTGACCCGTTCTCGCAATACGACGACGCAACGCTGAACAGCGCGCTGCACGCCTCGGGACTCTTCTCCCTACAGAGCGACGACGAGGATGGTCGTCTCACACTCGATAGCCAGATTGCTAGCGGCGGGGGTAATCTCTCTGTCGGTCAACGACAGATATTGGCGCTCGCGCGTGCGATAGTACGCGGTAGTAAGCTACTCATTCTCGACGAGGGTGCGCGTTTTTCGCTCGCCTCTTCTGTGTCGGCCTTGACTGATCCTTTTTTTTTTTTCGCTTGCAGCGACGTCTGCTATTGGTAACGTTCTTCCCGTTTGACCTTTGGGAGGCGAGGCGATGCTGACGTACCACGCAGATTACAAGACGGATACGATCATACAGACATCTCTCCGAACTGAGCTCAAAGGGGATGTAACGCTAATCACGGTCGCGCATCGTTTACAAACAATCATCGACGCCGACAAAGTTGTAAGTCCACCCTTCCTCTCCCCACGCCAGAGACACAGGCTAAAGAAAACAAAATAGATGGTCCTGGATGCAGGTCGAATTGTGGGTTTCTCCCCTCACTTCCTCTTGAACTGAAAAATGTTAAAATACGATAAAAGGTCGAATTTGACAAGCCCAGCGAGCTCCTGAAAGTGGAGAATGGTAGGTTCCGTTCGTTGGTCGACGAGAGCGGGGACAAAGACCTGCTTTACTCGATGGCTTCCTCGGCTAGCAAGGCACAATATGGAGGGGCTATCACGACGGCGACAAATGCAACATAAAGGATAAAGAGGAAAGCACCCATCTACCACTCGTTATCTCACGGTTTCCATAACATGCGAGGAAAGGTTCAGTATTATTACAGTAAGCGATAGGCGTGTACATATACGGTAACTGCCGAGATAGCGAGATATTGAGGTGCAGAGGCCTATTCTACCTTCTCTCTCCATCCAATAACTACAGGGTGATTGCACTCGTCTGAAACCATTTTCGATTTTATCCCCTTCCTCATGGGGAGTGAAGTTCCCTTTCTCGTTCACTCCATGGTGATTCGTTCATTCTTCCGCAAACGAGGTACAGTACTAACACCCAAGGGGACGGCTTCCACATGCGCGATCGAGCCACCATGGGATGTATTTTTCTTTGGATTGTAGCTCTTGCAGAAACATTAGGGATGATGATTTAAAGAACGTGCGCGACGCGAGTTGCTGTATAAGTACGTGAGCAGAGTGAGTACGGTCTACAGTCTAGGCTAGGTGGAATAAACGGGACGACTGGTCTGAGCCGGTCCGGTTGCCGACATTTACCGTGAGAAGTGAGAACCGAGAGTGAACCGAGCATCTGCGTGAGGCATCACCGGATCACCTTCCCTGGTCTCCGCTATTCCACCTGCACGTTTCCTTCCGTCTTCCTGCATGTAGCTCAAGATGAAGTTTCTTAATGGCTGACGTATTGATAGTTTGAAATACGTGTGTTTGTGAGTTGAGGTGGATATGATCGATATCATCGTACTCAAGTCATCGCCCGGATTTGCTCCAGTAAACCCACGATTCCATCACAGTGAGCGGCACCCCGGTCGGGGTGCAATCAACGGACAGCGAAATACCGATGGATGGACAGTGTCTCCGCCCCGAGGTCACACACTACGGTGACGCTGGGCCCCGACCGCCTTCGTCAGGGCACCTAGAGGTTACGGACGGGTGTACAAACTACTAGTATAGGCATCACGGGCCTTTAGGTCATGTCGACCGAATAAATGTGGTGAGGAATATACATTTGGTTTTTCCGTCTGTTACACTATGCAAGCCGCAAACTTTCGAGAGAATATATCATTCATTTCTCGTTGTTAGTACACAATACGCATAACGTTCCAAGTGTGACTGTATGAATATCCGCAGAAGGGTCTCCCATAGTATTACAGTGACTTGACATACATTTGTAGAGTCCTATAACACTCTATCTATTTGCCCACCATGCACAGTCAGCATCTGTAAGAGCGCGTTCTTTCCATTTCCCGATGCTACCTCGAATGGGGTCTCTCCTTCCTTGTTCTTGGCATCGGCATTGGCACCACGGTCGAGGAGCAAGCGAATGGTCTCTGTTTTGCCTGCCGATGACGCTAGGTGCAACGGAGTCCATCCGTCGTTGTCTTCAGCATTTGCATTCGCCTCGTGGTCGAGCAGCAAGTGCACGATCTCTGTTACACCTATGGATGATGCCTCGTGTAATGCTGGTCCCTCCGTCCTTCGTCTTGGCATCCGCATCCGCGCCGCGGACGAGCAGCAAGCGCGCGGTCTCTGTTTGCCTGCGGATGACGCCAGGTGTAACGGAGTGCGTCCATCCTCGTCCGCGGCATGTGCGTTCGCGCCGTGCCCCAGTAGCACCCGAACAACCTCTAGGTGTCCACTCGATGCGGCTAAATGAATCGGAGTCCTGTGATCGTGTCGTTGCGAATTCACATCTGCGCCATGGTCGAGCAGCCACCGTGCGACATCAATAAGTCCACCCAACGACGCAGCATGTAGTGGAGTACAATTCAATTGGTCATCGATAATATTCACGGCCGCGCCATGCCGGTGTAATAGCTCTGCCACCTTGAAGTGTCTCTTGTGCAGTGCTGCTACCAGTGGACTGTGATTTTTACCACCCCTCTCATTTACTTGCTCGGGATGCTCGATGATGATGCGTGCCGCCAGGTCACGAAACCCACATAAGGACGCATAGTATAGTGGAGACCCACGATGTTCGGTGCGATCTCCGAACAGAAACCAGCGATCGTCGATGTCGTCCAACTCGAGCCACGCGGTAAAATGTGGTTTAGTTGGGTCAAAAGAAGCCGCATCCCATCATCTATGCGCGACGACACATTTTCGAACTGTGCATGCTCCACCCAATACTGACTGGCATATCTTGCCAACGGGAAGCTATCTTCGACCTGGTAATAGTCGGTGCTGTCATCCAACTGGAGCAGAATACCCAAGCAGGCCTGGGCGAGAGTCGTGTGTGCAGGTTCGGGAATGATATGAAAGTATGAAGCGTCTCCTCTAGAAGTGGAAAGCCGATCGGAAGTCAAGAATTCCTTGACCGAAAAATGCGAAAACTGAATGACCCGGGAATACCCATCGCCAACTTGCGTGATCAAGCTGGAGCAAAGTAGACAGCACAGCTCGTTGCCGATCCTCCCACCGCCCAATCCTCGTTCAACTTCGGCGTCGCTCCTTCAGCCTCCTCGAAGTCAAGCGCAAGTATTTCTGCTAGTTCTTCGACACGCAGCGGCCGAGCGGCCACAGTGAGACATTGTAAGAGGACGATGAGCATGGTCTCGATTGGCCATCCCGATCTCCTTCAACACCCGTTCATATGTCTCGTCCAAGATTCCGGCAATTCGTTAAGCGTTCGACGGATGCTTTGCGGAAGGCAATGTTGCAACACTTCCAACTGACAGAAAACCCATCGGAACCTGTCAAATAGTCAGCGAGCGTCATCACCATCCTCAATCACGCTTACATTCCATCAGCTCTATCCGTCAGCGTCTCAATGACCAGCTCTTTATCTTTGTCTCTCCATCTCCTCATCGCCATATCCGAGTCCGCGTACACGACAGATCTGATATAGTCTTCAATATCCTTCTTTTGTCCACTTTCCTCGTGAATCGAGACTGGGATGATTTGAAACGCTAAGGCTCAAGCGCGGATCGGATGTCGATCTCCGGGCGGCTGGTGAGACATATATGAAGATTTGAGAGCTGGAGACCGACAAGGTCCTTTATGAGATTAAGGACTTGTTGCGGGCGGGTGGTATTCCAGATGTATTTGGACATTCGTCCAGCGCGTCCAAAATAATGTAGATTGGGCCTTGGCCAGGTTAGCGCGAGCATCTCTTTAAGACACGCAATCAGCGTACTGGTACTTGGCGTACGTGCGCCATCGTCGTGTGTCTTATAAATTCGGGAGAGTATGTCGCAGCAATTGTCGGAACGAGTGGAGAGCTGAGTCAGAAGAGAAGGAAGCACGTTGTGGAGGTTTTGTTTATCGGTTGTCCCTGAAATCAAAATAGAAATACGCCATAATGCCTAGTCCAGCCTCCCACAACATCGTGATGTCATGGATGATTGCGGAGCTAGTCGGTGTGTGAGTTGCTAAGGGGTGAACGCGACAAATGATAACGAACCAAAGGATGCTCTTCCCTGAACCAGCTACAATGATTAGAGGCGATCAAAATCTGGGAGGATGTGAAAAGACAGAAGGGCGTACGTTTCCCGTGGATCCACAACAAGGATGTGGTCGACTTGGATTTCCATTCCAGGAATATGCTCCCCTGGAAGAACCATGTCGCCGTCCCTTCGTGTTGAGCGGTGGACGCGATATTTTGGTTAGTGGATGGGTCCGGCGGAGACAGCCACGTTCGGTGGTCCTTCCGTACCCGGCTCCCTGCAGTGGCATTTCAGTCTCAGCAAGCAAGAGCAGCGAGCCCGAGGAACTACGAACGCCTTTCCTCGCTAATATCGTTTGCCCGTCTGTTGCAAGAGAGTTTTCGTTTCCATTGTCGTCGCTTTGACTACCTTGCCATCTATGGTATATGGGCTCACGATGGTATTTGTGAGTAGTTAATGTGATGAACGCACCCTCAACGGCCAGGTTGACCTTGTCATCGACGCCAATTACTTTGTCATCGACTTCCTTTACTTGTCATCGACGCCCTTTACTTGCTCGCCGACGGTTTGTACTCCGTCCTTGACATGGTGCGCGACTTCAGCACTTGCACAATCGCCATTTGGACCTCTTGCTGTGTTAATCTATCCAATCTACCTAGCGCGTCCTCGATTATCCCTCCTTCCGATCAATTTTTTCAGATATTTCTCTGAATTTCTATCAGCGACGAGTAACGCGTCAGTACGAATCGACTCACTCGCTCGTCCCTGCTTCATCTCCTTCGTCACAACCGCAAAAATTCCAAGCACCTCGACCATTATCTTCACGATGACGTCCCTCATCGCCTCCGTCGTCGGCACCTCACTATACTCCTCGAGCCGCCTGAAGAAGCTCTCGATTGCGCTCGAAGATATCGATGAGCGCATCTTGGCTCGCAACAACATCTTTTGCCGCCTGTGTAGGTTTGATATCAGAACAGTCCTCGTGAAGTGATCTAGGACAATTAACTACCAAGAGAAGGACCCCGGCACCAGCGAAAATGACTTTCGCAGGCGAGAACACCTGGAAACATGATATCAGCGATTGGATCGTAGAGGGATGGTCACAATGCGACTCGCCAGTCCGACGCCCTCGCCAAGCGCCGCGGACAACGCATAAAGGACATTGACAGTCGGGTTCAACCATTTCGTCAGTGTGTCATCGCCGGACGTAGATTCCTCGAACTGTTGAACTTGAGTGCGGAGGACGGCCAGGATGTCGGTGGGAGAGTTGCAAGTCTGCAAACTGGCCCATCAACGGATGCGCGAGAAGGTCTTTCTTCGTCTTCTTCTTATATGTTTCCAGGGACGCACAGAATATGGCCTGGAAATTGGAAGAAGAGGAGGCTGTGGGAAGGTGTCTGAGGCATCGCAATAGCAGCGAGAAGAGGTGTCTGAGGGTTATGATAGAAGGAGACGGCACGGGGGCAGAATGGTTTGGCAGTTGACGCCCCCGCACAGCCCCCACCTCGTGGATAACCTGTTTTTTTTCTTTTTTTTTTTTTCAAAACATAGGCGCGCGAGTTTCTGTATCCTACCGGCTGACTTGGAGGGAGGATCCGAGTGCAGTGAGGGGTTTCAGGTCGAGCCAGACAAGCAGAGTGTCCGAGATCTCGACGTTGGAGTACCTCTGCAGGAATGGTCGCGCTTACTGTGAGTTGTGATGATTGGTCGGATTCACACTCGCAAGTCTCGGTTCGAGTTCATCAACGTTCATCGTTCATCGATCATCAGTCAATCGGTACTCCTCGGTTCCGAGAGAGAGAAAAAGGTAACTGGTTGGTTTGAAGGCTTTGAAACGCACTCTCGTCAGATGCTATCTTCTCTCAAGTCACAGATTGTGGGTAGGTAGGTATGGGATATGATAGTAGTCTGCGTAACAATTGGCTGAAAGAAAGTCCATATCGAATTCTTTAGATAAGCAAATCGGAAGCACAAGGGGGCATGAGAGACAGCTGGACCTCACGTGAGGCAAGCCCGACAACCAATACAGCGCTGAATCAAGCGTCACTTGGAATGTCTAACTTTGTCGATGGCTCCGGTCCTTTTTTTTTTTTTCGAACTGTACTGTATATCCCGGAGTGTGTTGGGATTCAGCTGGCAAACCGAGGCCAGGCCGACATATATATAATCGTAATATTATCGTAGTTAAACGGTTTAAAACGGTTACCTATGAATAATATTGTGGAGGAATATATACATCCTCCTCCAGACCTCCAACGCTCACGCATTGTTCACCTATCCGGCTGCCCGCCTTCATAAATCTCTAAGAGTGCAAGCCCGGGGCTTAGACCGTACGTAGCCTGCTACATTTTACAAAGATTGTACCTAATAGGAGGTGCCTTCGTTACCAGAACTGAGTGGGGTAAAGACATGGGTGGGGCATCTTAAGCAGTTGGCCACAAGAGTTCGCAATCGCGCGGGATGGTAGGGCTGGGCGTCAGACACGAGTGAAAGCGAGCAGAATAGGACGCACTGCAGCCTTATCAAGACTTCGATCTGCCATGCGGCAAGTAATCAGTGTTTTTTCGTCTCATTCTCCAACCAAGACCACAACCTCTCGCCAACTTGGGGATCTAAAGCGGCCTTGTTTGGCTCACCAAGTCGTGCCCACGGAATGAAAAACTTTCCGTTGGCATCGGCCGCAGAAGGTGCTGTCGCACAGTAAAGTTGTGTAAGTGCTCCATACGCTACCGGGTACATCAACCATTGCTAATTGCCCACCAGCAAGAGTCAGCTATCTGCCAATGTCACCATACGCGATAAAGAAACGCACGACTATAGCTTTCTGCCACCCGGGCTGGTTGTCGCAGAAGATCCGTGCGAATACTTCCTGGATTAAGACTCGTGGACACAATCTTGTCGCCATATCGCCGGGCTAGCTCGCGCGCCACAACGACGTTACCCTGCGACCGCGTTCGGCGAATAAGTTGAGAGGATTGTGAATATTCGGCTCTACGCACGAATTACTCTTGTTGTACAACTCCAACTCGCCGTACTGTGTCCTCTTAGGACCATCCGCGAGGGCATCAAAGTCAAGGCCCGTTGTGAGGTAGTTGACCGTCGACGAAACCGTCACAACGCGGGCTTTCTCGTGGAAGGGTGCCGCGTCAGTAGCTGCGAACAGCGCAGGTAACAGCAATTCCGTGAGTAACCAGTGGCCTGGACATCGACGATTAGTGCAGCACGACAACTAACCCGAAGATAGGCGCTTACCAATGACGTTCGTCCCAAACTGCATGTCATACTTCTGTGTGGTGACCTGCTCCTTTGGCGACATCATTACACCACTGTGATCAACGTCACCATGGTCGATCAACCGTCGCAGTAACAACACGAGACTCACGCATTGTTGATAAGGACATGTAGTTGACTCTCTTTCCTGAAAACCCATGCTTTGAGGAAAAGACACAACGATAACAGATAGGAACATACGAGAGGAACTCTTGCGCCGACTTGCGGATCGCAGGGATATCCGAGAGATCAAGCTGCAGGAAAATGGCTTGCTTGCCCGTCTCGTTCTTCAGCTCGGCGATCGCCTCGTTCGCCTTTTGAGCGCTTCGCGCAGCGAGGTAAACCTTCGCATTGTGTGCCAGGAGTTGCTGACGTTCGATGAGCCATGTCTCGTACCACTGTGGTAGTAAGATCCCCAAACGTACCTTGACAGTCTCCTTCCCAATGCCGGTATTTCCACCTACGGACGAGCCATCACGTTTAGCACACGCGCGTTTATTTATTCTGAGAAACGCACCCGTGACAAGAATGACTTTGCCGGTAAGGTCCGGTATGTCATTGACGCCCCAATTTGGCTTCGGAGGGAAGGACTGCTGCAAAACCGATAGTTGACCACCCATGTGTTTCCTTTTCCTGAGTGTAGTATAAAGTGGAGAAGGTGGAATAAGAAGGTAAGAGAAAAGGGGATGAAAGTAGAGGTGGCAGGGTTTCGGTCGAGAATTTAAGCGTAGTGCCACTAAGCGCCGTGTCCTGACGCGGCGGCGAGCCGTTCGGCCGTTAGAGCTCTGTTTACCAAATCGTTATAATGTCACCGCCATCACCGTGCTCTCAACATTATTGGCCCTTGATATTGAGATCGGGCTCCTGCACCTGGATAGGCCCTGCCCGTGGCCAATTTCCCGTTGTTGGACTGTGGTACTAGTTTAGTGTACCACGCTGAGTAGAGAGAGTGGGAAGGTTGGAGAGGCGTGGCACGGGGTGGATGGGCGGGTGGGACAGCGACACTATGATAGGTTATATTTTTCAAACAAACGAGGGGAGGTTACGAGTGAGTATTTAAGCAGTACGACAGTCCAGGCGGAGAGATCGGGCGAAAGCGCGAAGCGCTTCTCGCTCGAACATGAGAGTTCTTGTGGCCGAGGCGAGGTCTCGACGGGTGGATCCCTCCCGGAGCGGCTGGATGAGCGTCGGTGGGCACAAAGGACCTCACCGTCGATCCATTTGTAAAAGGGTGTGGCGGGGCAGGTTAAAACGAAAGTAATCCCGGTTTTTTCAGACCGGTTGAAAAGCAGGGCGGGCAAGGTGGCGGCCGGCACGTAAAAGAGGAATAAGTACGGGCCGCTTCGCCCGCTCGCTCAAAGACTAGGCACCGCTCGTTCCTCGCTCTGCCTTAGACCGGTTACACATGCAGCCCGGAGTCGTTGCGGTGCCACGGCCCACAGGGGACCCCAGGAAGCGGGATAGAGTTGTAGGTGGTACAGTAAATAGGAAGGGTAACCATGCCCACAGTACTTGGCCGGGTTTCGCTGTCATCTCCAGTCTTTTCTCACTGCTTGCCTGGGTCGTCGGGTAACAGAAGTGGTGTGCAAAGCATGTAGGAATGAATTAGCAAAGCGATCAAACCAATCTTCGGATCCGTCATGCCCTCCAACGAACGTTTTCTTTTTTTCTTTTTTTTTTTTTTGGATCACGAACGCATTGCAAAGCGCATATATGAGCGTTGTTCTCTCGCCCGGCCAATGCACGGGGCTCCCACCTCCCGATACAATATCGCGTTTTTGATCGCGTTGGTCGACCTTCTATCACGACTTTCGCAGTCGATACCAGATTTCTATTTTCGTCGTAGTATGACTGAAGAAACCTATGGCTACACGTAGACATATCATAGACACTCCCTCCATAGATAGAACTACGCACGCCCGAGGATGCTATACCGCCAGTACCACCTCTTGTGGCAGGAATGACGGCCTTCACGTCTCGCACCAGCCGACTCACGTCCCCTAGTGCGCACACAAAATGTCATCACCAGCGCTCCATATCCGCCACCCCAGCGCGATCCACCTTGCAAGAACCTCCCGCAGAATGTCCTCGGCCCGCAGGTAGGCCACGACCACGGCCGCGCCGTGCTTGAAGCAACATCGTGAGAGCGGTCAACGTTGTAACTAGAGGAGCGTACTAGCGCCGGGGTGATAGACACAGGTACGACAAGCAGCAGGTCGGGGTTGCATAAGCGCACAGTCCAGTCGAGAGCTGTCACCGTAGCAGAGGCGGGGGCAGAGAGGATGTTCCACCTCAGCGGCACACAGCCGGCCCTGCACATGCTAGCTGCACAGTGCACACGCTATGTGAAACAGCTGGGACGAGACTATGAAATCGTCGCAATGGCCGTGCGGGCCCGCATGCTGACCGTATCTTTACCCATGACACTCCGTGTGCTACTCCTTTCTAACTTAAGATACGCATACGCCGCCAGTGACCAGTTTCCGTTTCCTACAATGCGACCGCAGGGACGCACGGCCGCCATGTGGCTCCAATCAACGGATTATGGTTTTCGGCCCCTCATAGCTCCAACGTGGAAACAAGCTTGTGCACAAGAGAATAACCAGATGATGCCGGTATTGAAGACGAAGGTAAGCTCTGGTGCCGAGCAATTGCTACTCAGCGTCCGATACCGGTCAACAGAGAGTCCGAAAAAAAGCCCCTTTATTTGACCCCGAGAAGATGTACAGAAGAATTAAACTGCCAAGGGAATCTATCCATACGCATAATGGTTTAAGTTGAAATCTGGCTCGCGTCTCACGACATTCATGACGACTCAAGTGATCTGTTGAGCGCCTCAGCCTTGGCAGAGCGCGGCTTGAGCTCGCTCAGGAACGGCTTCGGACGCCTACAACGAGAATAAGTCAGACCATAGTCCTCACTCGCACAGGCACTGAAAAGAAGACGTACACAATCACACCACTGCTGAACTCACACGTCGGCTCTTGGACCACCCCATTGATCGTCACCTTATTGATGTCGAAAACAGAGAGCACAGTGACCGCAAGGATGAACAGGATCGACTGTGCCAGCTGCTCGCCGGACATGCACTGTTGGGTACGAGATGCATGAGATGACAACTACTGCCACGGTGCTACATGGGAGACTCACCGGCGCCCATACCCCAAATGCGAAGTTGAACGGATCCGGCTCGGCTGGCTTCCAGGTGTGCGACGAGACGGTCAGGGTGTTGAACACCATCGGGTCCTTGTAGACCTCAGGTCGTGCAGGAAGTGCCTATGTGCAATCGTGAGAGACCCCACTAGCGTTGGACCACACGAGTAGAGTACACACCAGATATTCGCTATAATGATCGAGCCCCTGGGGATCAGGTACCCATCATGAACGTCGTCCTGCTCGATGCAGTGAGGTGCACCGAGTGGGGCCGTTGGGCCCCATCGGATGACCTCCTTGAGCATCGTCGCGATGTACGGGAGTTGGTCACGATCTGCGAACGTCGGCAGGCGGCCGTTTACCGACGACCGCATCGAGCTCGGCTTGGCATTTGCGTTGCACTTCAGGGTAAGCGGTCATGGCGAGGAGGAAAGAGGACATGGCAGCGACGGGCTACAGGAGACGGATGGCGAGTGTGTGTTCAGCGTGCCGATTCCAGTTGAAATCTCTTACCATGTCGGCGCCGCCGGAGTACAGGCTGGACGCGGCCCACTTGATCTCGTCCTCCTCTTCAGGTGAGACCTTGCGACCATCGAGCAGGTTCGTAACATGTGGCACCGCGGTCCCCTTAGCCTGTTGAAGCGGGGATATTCAGAAACTCCCTCATACAAGCGACGGGGGTGTCAGGGCACACCATCTGCTCGAGCACGAACTCGTAAGACTTGTCTGTCAGTCGAACAGCGTATGCCGCCACTCGCGCGCAATCTTATGGAATCCGCCACCTGGGAACCACTCGGGAATATACCGGAGGAAAAGGCAAGAAGTCGACAGCAAAGAGGCCGGGAGAAAGAAGCACGCTCAGATGATCCGTAGCCTCATCGGCGACGCGGACCCAGACTATCATCCTCGGTCATAGGTCTGTATCCATGGGTGATCCGCAAGATGATGACGCCCACAGCCCTAAATCATCGTCAGTTAGACAATCAACTCAATCACAGAAAGCCCGAGGACATACTTGCGGACGGGACCAACGAAGTTTCGGGGCTCGTTCAGCAAGCGGCGGACCATCAGCGCAGATTCCTCTTCTAATGTATCCCGAAACTTCTCAACACTGGCCCTTGTGCCGATGACGGTATGGAGCATGCGACGACACGCTTTGAACTTGTCTGTGTATTTGAGGAAAACGAGGATATCCCTCCATCCTACAAGATCACAGGCCATCGTGAGATGGGGCCGACTTGAGTATATAGCACTCTTTTTGTTGAGCATATTGACGGCCAGTTGCGGTGAGTTGATGATGATGGTCGGTTGACCGAGAATAGTCATCTGAATGAGGTCGCCTGCAATAATAGTTGATTATTACATTCCCGAATCACCATTCGAGACGCACCGTATTTCTTCCGCCATCGAGAGAAGACCTGGTATTCGAGTTCGGGTGGGAACATCCAAAAGATTGCCAATGATGGGCCAACCCTTTGGACCTGGGATCTGGCGACCTAAGGGCTTTTTTTCCGTGACTTTTTTGAGAAGCCAAAGAGCGACGACGGCGAGGGCCACGTTGACGGCCCGGTCAGTGAGGGACATTGTGAGAATGGCCCGGGGAAGTGTACGAGCACCAGGTCAGGCCGTAGTTGAATTATTTTATAGAAGGCTCCTCCACATCTGACCACGTAGAATAGGAATACGGATGGCGGATTTCTCTAGCAACATCTGTTTTTGGTTGGAGGATGAGCTCAGAGCAAAGAGGTGATGATGGGAAACACTGGTCTTCCGGTTTTGGAAATGTGGCTACTGCAAGAAGACGATGATCCGGAGTCCGTGTTCAGCGGAACTTCTCGGCCTCCTCCTCCGACGGCAATAATCAAGGCAATAATCATCAATAAAATTTGTCATTGTACTACCAAGTCTTAAGACCTCGGGCTGCCAGTGTTTTCTTTTTCTTTTCGATTCATGTTTATTACTGAGCTATGAGAACACTACAGTTAAGAAACACTTCTCCGCCCCTCCTCGAGTGGAGAAGAAGCGGGAGTAGGGGAGAAGGGGTTGAATGGGGTTCCACGCCGTGCTGAGGATGGCGAAAGAGATACGGGGCTGGACATACTGCGGACAGTGGAGTAGGATGTGTTCGGCGGACTCGGACCTGATGGGCTCCCCACATGGGCAGCTGACGTGTTTGGGTGGGTCGTTAACGCGGAACTGTTGGACGTAGGTGCCAGTAAAGGCGTGGTCCGTGCCAATCTGGAGTGCGGTGGAGGTAGTGCGCGCCGTGTGAACTTAGGCGTCTGGGTTTTCTTGTTGTTCGCATCCCGTTCATGTCGGTGGCAGCCGACCATAGCGGGTGATATTGTCGTGAGCAGGTGGGAGGTGGCCGCCATTGAACATGTGGCTCCCATTCAGTACGTTCGTGGAAAAGAACCCAGGTATCTGAGGGTTTCCGTGTGTGGCAGAGTACGGTATCACCTGTAGGTCACATCGATTGAATAAAACCAAGTGTTGTGAGGCACCGTGACGTACGTTTGGTCTTTCAGCATGTCTTTCGCTGTGCAAAACCGCAAGCTTCGGCGCTTCGACACCTACAGAGAATATAGCGATGACTCGGACTCTCCAACTGCGAGTGCGTGCCTAAGTTTACGTTGTATCGTTGGCCATCCCTTTCGTCCAAGCTCATAATAATACGCACTATCTTCCGAGTGGGCTATATGAATACTGGAAAAAGGGAGTAGAGTAACCTATAGTACACTATTTATTGCCCACCGTCCTCCGTCAACATCCGTACTATCGCGGTCTTTCCCACTCCTGCTGCTACCTGGAACGGGGGTTCCTTCCTTTCTTGTCCTTGGCATCTATACTCGCGCCACGATCGAGAAGCAAGCGCACGGTCTTTGTATTGCTCTCGGATGACGCCAGATGCAACGGAGTCCATCCGTCCTGTCCTCGGCATTTGCGTTCACGCCGCGATCGAGTAGTAAGCGCACGATCTCTGCTTCACCCTTGAACGACGCCTTGTGCAATGGGGTCCTTCCATCCTTGTCCATGACATCTGCGTCCGCCCCATGATCAAGCAGTAGACGTGCAATCTCGAGGGTCTCGGCAGATGTCGCCAGATGTAATGGCGTCGAACAGTCCTCATCTTGTGCATTGATGTCCACCCCATGTTGAAGTAATGGCCTCACGGTCTTCACGTGACCGTGATTCGATGCTTGGTGAAATAGAGTATGGCCTGCGTCGTTCACAGCGTCGATACGTACGCTGTGCCCCAGTAGCATCCGAACAACCTCTAGGTACCCAGAATATACGGCTAAATGAATTGGAGTACGGTGATTGTGTTGCTGCGAATTCGCATCTGCGCCGTGGTCGAGTAGCCACCGCGCGATATCGATACGTCCATCTAACGACGCAGCATGTAGTGGAGTCCGGTTGCGTTTGTCCTCGATAACATCCACGGCTGCGCCATGCCGATGTAATAGCCCTGCCACCTCGAAGTGTTTCCTATGCAATGCCGCCACCAGTGAACTGTGATTATGACCGCCCCTCGCATTCACTTGCTCGGGATGCTCGACGATGATGTGTGCCGCCAAGTCACGAAAACCGCACAACGAAGCATAATACAGTGGAGATCCACGATTTCCGGGGGGATCCCCGAAGTTGCTCCAGCGATCGTCGAGGTCGTGCAACCGGAGCCACGCGGAAAGATGTGGTTTGGTTGAGTCAAAAAGACGCCGCATCCCATCTTCTATGCGCGACGACACATTTCCGAACTGCGCATGCTCCACCCAATGCTGACTGGCATATCTCGCCAACGGGAAGCTATCTTCGACCTGGTTATCGTCCGCGCTGCCGTCCAACTGGAGTAGAATACCCAAGCAGGCCTGGGCGAGAGTCGTGTGTGCAGGTCGGGAGTGATATGAAAGTATGAAGCGTCTCCTCTACTGTAGAAGTGGAAAGCCGATCGGAAGTCAAAAATTCCTTGACCGAAAAATGCGGTGAACTGAATGACCCGGGAATCACCATCGTCGACTTGCGTGATCAAGCTGGAGCACGTAGATAGCACAGCTCGTTGCCGGTCCTCCCACCGCCAGTCCTCCTTCAATTTCGGTGTCGCTCCTTCGGCTTCTTCAAAGTCAAGCGCAAGTATTTCTGCTAGCTCCTCGACACGCAGGGGGCGAGTAGCCGCAGTGAGACATTGCAAGAGACGATGAGCATGGTCTCGGTTGGCCATCCCGATCTCCTTCAACACCCGCTCATATGTCTCGTCCAAGGATTTCGGCAATTCGTTAAGCGTTCGCCGGATGCTTTGCGGAAGGCAATGTTGCAACACTTCCAGCTGACAGAAAACCCAACGGAACCTGTCAAATAATCAGAAAGTGTCGTCGGCATCCTTACGCGCTCTTACATTCCATCGGCTTTCTCCGTGAGCGTCTCAACGACCAGCTCTTTGTCCTTGTCCCTCCATCTCCTTATCGCCATATCCGAGTCCGCGTACACGACAGATCTGATATAGTCTTCAATGTCCTTCTTTTGTCCACTTTCCTCGTGGATCGAGACTGGGTGAAACGCTAGAGGCTCAAGCGCGGATCGGATATCGATCTCCGGACGGCTCGTGACACATATATGAAGATTTGAGAGCTGGAGGCCGACAAGGTCCTTTATGAGACCAAGGACCTGTTTGCGAGCGGGTGGAATGCCAGAGGTATTAGGACATTCGTCCAGCGCGTCCAAGATGATGTAGATTGGGCCTTGGCCAGGTAACGCGAGCATCTCTTTAAGACACGCAATCACCGTGCTGGTACTCGGCTTACGTGCGCCATCGTCATGTGTCTTGTAAATGCGGGAGAGTATGTCGCAACAACTGTCGGAACGAGTGGAGAGCTGGGTTAGAAGCGAAGGGAGCATGTTGTGGAGGTTTTGTTTATCGGTGTCCCTGAAATCAAAATAGAAATACGCCATAATGGCTAGTCCAGCCTCCCACAACATCGTGATTTCCTGGATGATTGCGGAGCTAGTTGGCGATGTAAGTTCCTGACGGGTGGACCCGACGAATGACAACGAACCAAAGGATACTCTTCCCTGAACCCGCTACAATGATTGTTGGCGATCAAGATCTAGGACATGAAGAGAGAGAAGAGCGCACGTTTCCCGTGGATCCACAACAAGGATGTGGTCGACTTGGTCTTCCATTCCAGGAATATACTCCCCTGGAAGAACCATGTCGCCGTCCCTTCGTGTTGAGCGACGCACGCGATATTTTGATTAGTGGATGGGTCTGGCGGAGACAGCCACATTCGGTGCGTTGTCCGTATCCGGCTCCCTGCAGTGGGATTTCAGTCTCAGTAGGCAATAGCAGCGGGGCTAAAGAACCACGAACGCCTTTCCGCGTCGATATTGTCTGCCGTCTGTTGCAATAGAACCCTCGTTTCCATTGTCGTCACTTTGACTACCTTGCCATCTAGTCGCATGGTATGGGTTTCCGTTGGTAGTTGTGGGTGACTAACGTGATGGACGCACCCTCGATAGCCAGGTTGACCTTGTCGTCGACGTCTTTGACCCTGTCGTCGACGCCTTGTACCTGGCCGCCGACAGTTGTTACTCCATCCTTCACTTGGTGTGCAACTTTCAGGACTTGTACAATCGCCATCTGCACCTCCTCCTGCGTCAATCTATCCAGTCGGACCAGCGCGTCTTCGATATCCCTCCTTCCAATCAATTTCTTCAGGTATTTCTCTGAATACCTATCAGCGACGGGCAACGCATCATCACGGATTGACTCACTTGCTCGTCCTTGTTTTATCTCCTTCGTCACAAGCCCAAATATCCCAAGCACCTCGACCATTATCTTCACGATGATGTCCCTCATCGCCTCCGTCGTTGGCACCTCGCTATACTCCTCAAGCCGTCTGAAGAAGCTCTCAATGCGCTCGAAGATGTCGACGAGCGCATCTTGGCTCGCAACAACGTCCTTTGCCGCCTGCGTACGTTCGGAATCAGAACAGTCCGTGAGGGAGATCTAGGACGATGACTACCAAAATAAGGACACCGGCTCCAGCGAAAATGACTTTTGCAGGTGAGAACACCTAGAAATATGGTATCAGAGGGTGGATGGTAGACGGACTGTCGGAACGGGATTCACCAGTCCGATGCCCTCGCCAAGCGCCGCGGAGAACGCATAAAGGACATTGACAGTCGGATTCAACCATTTTGTCAATTTGTCGTCGGACGTAGATTGCTCGAAATGTTGGACCTGGGTGCGAAGGACGGCCAGAATGTCGGTGGGAGAGTTGCAGGTCTGCAACTGGCCCATCAACGGATGCGCGAGAAGGTCGTTCTTCGTCTTCTTCTCATACTCTTTCATGGAAGCATAGAAGATGGCCTGGAGATTAGAAGAAGAGGAAGCTGCGGGAGGTGTCTGAGACATGGCAGCAGCAGCGAGGAGATGCGTCTGAGGGTATGATACTAGCAGAGGACACAGGGCATGCGAGCGCCAGAATCATGATGGTTTGGCAGTTGACGCTCGCACAGCCCCACCTCGTGGATAGGTCCAGAATTTAAATTACAATTTTTGACACCATATAGGCGTGGGAGTTACTGCATCCTACTACTTGAAGGGAGACCTGAGTGCAGTGAGGGGATTCAGAGCCTGAGGCAGACGAGCAGGATGTCCGAGATCTCGACGTTGGGGTACCTCTGTAGGAAGGTTGCGCTTATGATAAATGTTTCTTAGGCTGGGGTTCACAGTCCCGGTTCAAGTTCAGCAGTCAATCGGTGCACCTTTGGTTCTTCAAGAAGAAAAAGTAGCTGGTTGAGTTGAAGCGCGCTCTCATGAGGTGTCTTCTCAAGTGACGAGAATTAATCAGATAAAGGGTAGGTGGGGAGATGACAGTAGGTTGCGCGACTGTAGACCAACGTTGAGCGAAAGAATGTTATTAGGTCGAATTCGTTGGACAGGCAAACGGGCGGGGACATCGACGCGAATACGTTAGCTGGACCTCACTGAGCCTACTCACTGGCAAGCTCATCGCTATAATGTACTCTTTATCGAATGCATTTATCCGCGTAGGTCCAAGCGTAGGTCCTGTCCGCGTCGTAATGGATAAACTGAGTGAAAAAACAACAACGTATTCTAAAGCGCGTAGTCACTACGAGTGTCGTGCTGGATCAAGTCACGTGGACTCCTCTATCTCGATCACGACTCTCGAGGTCGATACCGGATTTTTGTTTTCGCTCCCGGTATTGTCAAGAAACCGATGACAATCGTAAGTTAGACGTAGACATATCATATATGTACACTCTCGCTAATAAATGGAATCACGCACGCTACCTTCAGGTCTCGCGCCAGCCAACCCACGTCCATCCCCCAGCAAACACCCCAACAAATCCTCACTGACGCTCCACACCCGCCACCCCAGTGCGCTCCACTCCTGCAAGAACTCCGGAGGTCTTCAACTCGCAACTCGGCCACGACCACCGCAGCGGCGGGTTGTAAACACAGCCCACGATGAGCAGCACACCCGGTATTCCGGCGCGGCGCACGTTGACCTGGCGCAGCGTGAGGAGAGTCTAGTCGAGAGCTGTCACAGAAGCGAAGGCGGAGGTGGAGAGGATATTCTTGCGCAGGAGCGACGAGCGCGGGGAGGGAGTCAGATGTCCGTGGGGGTGTATTTGCGCATGAAGGGTGCGTGTGCGAGAAGTCCCGTTCCTTCCCTACCCATTCCCAATGGAAATAAGAAATTATCAGTACCCTTGGTACTCGGAGCACGCACCCGAATTCGAGGATGTGCCTGGCTGAGCTTCCCATAGTCGAACAGGCCACGGCGTCACTCTAGGAAATGTCGTTGCTGCAACACCAGAGATAGAAACGCGACACTGGAGAATCAAGTACGTGGTGCAGCAGGGCCACCGGGCCCATCGTCACAGAAGAAGGGTCACTGGCTTACTCTCCGTCGTACGTTCGGTATGGCGCCGGGAGGGGAGGGGACCGGCGCCTGGTACAGGAAAACAAATGGCCGGTAGATTGGAAAGAAATTGGGCGGAGGTGCGAAGTGCTTTGCGGTCGGAAATGAGGCCTCGATGAGGGATTTGTGTTTCCGAGGCAAGGTCGCGACAAGTGGGTGGGGCCCTCCGGGAGCGCTGATGAAGGTCGGAAAACATAGGGCCTCATCGATATCTCATCATCGACCCTTTGGCAATTACTCGGCGTGGCAGACGGGCGAAGAAAAGTGTCCAGTTCCTTGACCCAGTCGAGTGATGGCAGCACGAAAAGAGGAACGAGCACGTGCCGCCTCGTTCGTCTTACCGCTCCGGCAGAGACCGGCCACGTTCATAATACTGTACAGAACCCGTAGAAGGGACCTCCATACTATCACAGTGACTCGACATAAATTTATTGGGTAGCCTATAGCACTCTATCTAATTGTTGCCCACCATGCCCCGTCAACATCTGTATGGTTGCGTCTCCCGATGCGACCTGAAATGGGGTCTTTCCTTCCTTGTCCTTGGCGTCGGTATTCGCGCCATAGTCTAACAGTAAGCGCACGGTCTCTGTTTTGCCGTTCAATGACGCCAGGTGCAACGAAGTCCATCCGACCTTGTCCTCGGCATTTGCGTTCGCGCCATGATCGAGAAGTAAGCGCACGGTCTCTGTTTCGCCCTTAGATGACGCCTCGTGCAATGGGGTCCTTCCATCGTTGTTCTCGGCACCTGCGTTCGCGCCATGGTCAAGCAGTAGACGTGCAACTTCAACCTCCCCATTAGATGATGCCAAATGTAATGGCGTCGAGTCGTCCCTATCTTGTGCGCCGATTCCCGCCCCATGCTGGAGCAATAGCCTCACGATCTCCACGTAACCGTTATTCGATGCCTGGTGCAATGGAGTACGGCCTTCGTTGGTCGCTGCGTTGATGCGTACTCTGCGGCCCAGCAACATCCGAGTAACCTCCAGGTGTCCATTCTCTGCGGCCAAATGGATTGAAGTCCAGCGATCGTGTTGTTGCGAATTCGCATCAGCGCCGTGGTCGAGTAACCATCGCGCGACATCGATAAGTCCGTGAACCGACGCAGCTTGAAGCGGAGTCCGATAGTCGTAGTCGTCAATAACGTCCACGGCTGCGCCACGCCGGTGTAATAGCTCTGCCACCTCGAAGTGTCTCTTGTATAATGCCGCCACCAGTGGAGTGTGATTACGGCCACCCCTCGCATTTACTTGCTCTGGAACAATGATGTGCGCTGCCAGGTCACGAAACCCGCACAACGAAGCATAGTACAGTGGGGATCCACGAAGTGGGGTCGCGCTGGAAAATCTGAAATGAACCCAGCCATCGTCAATGTCGTGCACCTGGAGCCACGCATAAAAATGTGGCTTGGCCGAGTCAAAAAGACGCCGCATTCCATCTTCTATGCGTGACGACACCATTCCGAACTGCGC
This sequence comes from Lactarius hengduanensis, assembly GCA_021525025.1. Classification (NCBI taxonomy): domain Eukaryota; kingdom Fungi; phylum Basidiomycota; class Agaricomycetes; order Russulales; family Russulaceae; genus Lactarius; species Lactarius hengduanensis. The sequence continues at coordinate 36,618 of JAKELI010000165.1, read as the reverse complement.
ATGCTCCACCCAATGCTGACTGGCATATCTCGCCAACGGAAATCTATCTTCGACCTGGTTATCGTCGGCACTGCCGTCCAACTGAAGTAGAGTACCAATGCAAGCCTGGGCGAGGGTCGTGTGTGCAGGCTCAGGGGTGATATGGAAGTATGGAGCATCTCCTTTGGAAGCGGCAAGGCGATCGGAAGTCAAGAATTCCTTGACCGAAAAATGCGTAAACTGGATGACCCGGGAATCACCATCGTCGACTTCGGTGATCATGCTGGAGCATGTAGATAGCACAGCTTGTTGCCGATCCTCCAACCTCCAGTCCTCGTTCAACTTCGGTGTCGCTCCTTCGGCCTCATCAAAGTCAAGCGCAAGTATTTCTGCTAGCTCCTCGATACGTAGCGGCCGAGCAGCCGCAGTGAGACATTGTAAGAGACGACGAGCGTGGTCTCGGTTGGTCATCCCGATCTCCTTCAACACCCTCTCATATGTCTCGTCCAGAGATTTCGGCAATTCGTTAAGCGTTCGCCGGATGCTTTGCGGAAGGCAATGTTGCAGCACCTCCAACTGACAGAACACCCAACGGAACCTGTCAAATAATCAACAAGTGTCGTCAATATCGTTAAACACGCTTACATTCCATCAGCTTTATCCGTGAGCGTCTCGATAACCAGCTCTTTGTCCTTGTTCCTCCATCTCCTCATCGCCGTATCTGAGTCCGCGTACACGACAGATCTGATGTAGTCTTCAATATCTTTCTTTTGCCCATTCTCCTCGTGAATCGAGACTGGGTGAAATGCTAGGGGCGCAAGCGCGGTCCGGATGTCGATCTCCGGACGACTGGTGACACAAATGTGAAGATTTGAGAGCTGGAGGTCAACAAGGTCTTTTAAGAGATCAAGGACCTGTTTGCGGGAGGACGGAATTCCAGATGTATTGGGGCATTCATCCAGTGCGTCCAAGACGACATAGATTGGTCCTTGGTCAGGGACTGCGAGGATCTCTTTGAGACACGCAATCAGCGTGCTGGTGCTGGGCTTACGTGCGCCATCGTCGTGTGTCTTGTAAATGCGGGAGAGTATATCGCAACAACTATCGGAACGAGCTGAGAGCTGTGTAATAAGCGAAGGAAGCAAGTTGTGGAGATGTTGTTTATCGGTGTCCTTGAAATCGAAATAAAAATACGCCATGGATGCTAGTCCAGCCTCCCGCAATGCCATAATGTCTTGGATGATTGCGGAGCTATTTGGCGTTGTAAGTTCCTGAGGGGTGAACTCGACAAATGATAACGAACCAAAGGATGCTCTTGCCTGAACCCGCTACAACGATTGTTGGCGATCAATATCTGGGAGGATGTGAAGGGAGAGAAGGGCGCACGTTTCCCGTGGATCCACAACAAGGACGTGGTTGACTTGGACTTCCATTCCAAGAATATGCTTCCCAGGAAGAACCATGTCGCCGTGCCTTCATGTTGAGTGGTGCACGCGATATTCTGATTGGTAGATGGGTCCGGGGGAGACAGCCATGCTCGGTGGTTTGTCCGTACACGGCTCCCTGCAGTGTCATTTCAGTCTCTGCAACTGCGAGAAAGAGAAGCGGGGCTGAAGAATCACGAACGCTTTTCTTCGTCGATATTGTTTGCCGTCTGTTGCACCAGAGCTTTCGTTTCCATTGTCGTCAATTTGACTACCTTGCCATCTAGTCGTATATGGGTTTACGATGGTATTTGTAAGTAGCCAACGTGATAAACGTACCCTCAATTGCCAGGTCGACCTTGTCGTCGACGTCTTTTACTTTGTCGTCAATGCCTGTTACTTTGTTATCGACGCCCTGTACTTGCTCTCCGACGGTTTGCACTCCATCCTTCACATGGTGTGCGACTTTCAGCACCTGCACAATCGCCATTTGGGCCTCCTGTTGCGTCAACCTATCCAGTCTGACAAGTGCGTCCTCGATATCCCTCCTTCCGGTTAATTTCTTCAGGTATTTCTCTGAATATCTATTAACGACGGGCAACGAGTCATCACGGATCGACTCACTTGCTCGTCCTTGTTTTATCTCCTTCGTCACAATCCCAAATATCCCAAGCACCTTGACCATTATCTTCACGATGATGTCCCTCATCGCCTCTGTCGTCGGCACCTCGCTGTACTCCTCGAGCCGTCTGAAGAAGTTCTCAATGCGCTCGAAGATGTCGACGAGCGCATCTTGGCTCGTAACAACATCCTTTGCCGCCTGTGTACGTTCGGAATCAGAACAGTCCGTGAGGGAGATCTAGGACGATAACTACCAAAAGAAGGACACCAGCTCCAGCGAAAATGACCTTCGCAGGTGAGAACACCTGGAAATACGATATTAGAGTGAGGATCGTAGGTGGACCGCCGGAAGGGGATTCACCAGCCCGACGCCCTCGCCGAGCGCCGCGGAGAACGCATAAAGGACATTGACGGTCGGGTTCAACCACTTCGTTAATTTGTCGTCGTTAGACGTTGATTGCTCGAGCTGTTGGACTTGAGTGCGTAGGACGGCCAGGATGTCGGTGGGAGAGTTGCAGGTCTGCAACTGGGCCATCAACGGATGCGCGAGCAGGTCTTTCTTCGTCTTCTTCTCATACTCTTTCATGGAAGCATAGAAGATGGCCTGTAGATTTGAAGAAGAGGAAGCTGCGGGAGGTGTCTGAGACATGGCAGCGGCAGCGAGGAGAGTCGTCTGAGAGCGGCTGATTGGAACGCTCGAATCTTTTGCCACGATGTTTGGCAGGTAGCGCCCAGCCTCCACTTTTAGACAGGCCGACAATGTTTTCAAAACCAGCGGTGCGGAGGTCATCCTTGTCACTGGCTACTTTAGAGGTGCAGTAATGAGTTCCACGGTTCCAGGTCGAGATAATGTCCGCGATTTCGACGTCGAGATACCCGCCAGGAAAGGTTGCGCTTACAGTAGGGTGATTATTGTTCTCGGGCTGTAATGACCCAAGAGCTGGGCACAATTTCCCGCAATAAACTATGAGCTATAGACGACCTAACACAATATTGACAAGAACTCCGGTGCTTCGTGGTTAGAGGCACACTGTATCCTAGTGCCTGAAGTTGGTCAAGGCATGGGACTGTGTATATGCGGTTCACCCAGCACAGACGGGTTGGTTTTACAGCAAAGTCCATAATGGGGGGCCCCTGTTAGTAGCCGAGCTGAGTCTGAAGAGGTTTTGATAACTATGCCGAAGTTTTTTCTCACGAGAAATTATTTGTAGTAATTAAAAAATGAAAATTACTAATCTGCAAATAAATTTCGACCAAGTCGAAGCTCACCCTGCAACGGTAACGCTGACTCTCTGCAACTGCAACATGCTCCGAAAATATAGTGTATATTCATTTTGATGAGGTAGCAAGAAGTAGTGACTAGTGTACTCTAAAGTAGCTGTATAAGGATAGCCTGCTGTAGCGTTGCACATGCACATCAAATTTATTATATTATATACACTACTACAGGTACTACAGGGGAATGTGAGCTTGTCTGGGGATCGCGCGTGAAGGATGACGTGGCAGGTGGAAAGGTGGTGTCGAAACGGCGCCAATGGGGTGGGGTCGAGGCGGGGTGAACGGGTAGGTGGCGCCGGCATTGAGGTGGCGGTGGGGGCTGTGTCGACTTGGCACTGGTGTGGGTCGAGGAGCGCGGCGCTGGTGGGAGCGTCGTAGCGGGGTCGAGGGGGCTGTGTGGAGACAACGCTGGTGCGGGTCGAGGTGCATGGCGTTGGTGAAAGCATCGTAGCAGGGTTGAGGCAGTGGCAGCCTTGTCGAGACGGGATCGAGGTAGCGGTAGGGCTGTGTCGAGGTGGTGGCAGCGTGGCGGGGTCGAGGTGGTAGTCGTAACCGGGTCGGTAGGGTGTCGCAGCCATGTCGAGGTGGCGGGGTCGACGGGCAGTGGGTGCAGGTGTGGTGGTGTTGAGGTTGCGGCGAGGTCATTATAGTCGCGGGAGGAGGAGGTCCTGCCCGGTCGAAATGGGTAAGAGAAAAACAAAAAGTGAAAGAAAAAAAAAAACTCATCTGAGTTGGGGCCAGGTGCCACGAGACGGTGACAGTGGAAATAGCGACGACGGGATGACCTGCGTACACATGCGTGAACGGCAGGTGAGGCGGGTTCAGTTGGGTCCAGATGCTCGCATGCTGCGAGGTGTAAAGGTGGTGGGAAGAGGTCCTTGCTGCCACTGTTTTGCGGCTTGCACTGGTTAGAGACGAACGGGAAAAAGAATAAAAGAAAAGACATAGTTTCGTATTTGCGTCTTCGGGATTTGCGTGATGAGAAGGGAGAGGGACACGCGGCCTGTCTTCAGGTGCCTAAGGACTGTTTGTGAGGTGCTTGGCGTCAGTGATCTGGTTTGACGGAGGGGTGCGTCGAGGAGGAGGGGAGAGTGAGTGAGAAAGAGTGCGGTGAGGGCGGATGACGACGGGCAAGGGTGATGGAAATAAGGGAGAAACCGCCACACAACGGGCGATAAGTATGAGATAACTCCGACTCATGGCTGAGTGCCGTCTCAGCATTACAGGATAACTATTTGATATCCTGAATAACTATTTGATATCCTGAATAACTATTTAATTACTACATATTTTCGAGATACCAAATCTCCGGAGAATTTCAAAATATACTTAACTATGAACCCCGCACGTCAAATTTGGAGGTCAGCTGTGTGTGTAATTTGCGAAGGGGCCCCCCATTATGGATCTTGCTGTAGTCTCCTGGTCAATGTTCATCCCGAGTCATGGGCTCACCCTCTTTCCAATACAACATTGCGTCAACTTCCTTCACAATCGAAACTAACCTTTTTCTTCTTGCGTACGGTATTGCGGATGAGGACGCTTCTATCGCAGGCGTTACCACCTCTTCATGCATCGTCGTGCAGGAATAACGGCCTCACGTCTCGCGCCCAACCGATCCACATTCCGCAGCGCGCACCCAACAAGTCCTCGCCGGCGCTCCATACCCGCTACACTAGCGCGATCTACCCTTGTAAGAACTCTCGCAGAACGGCTTCGGCCCGCAGCTCGGCCACGACCACGGCAGAGGTGTGCTGCACTATCGCGAGAGCGGTCAGCGTCGCGAACACAGGGCATACTAATATTGGGTGGAAGACACGGTCCACGACGAGCAGCACATCTGGCACCCCAGCGCGGCGAACGTCGACTTGGCGCAGCACAGGAAGAGTCCGGTTGAGAACTGTCACAGTAGCCGAGGCGGGCGGGGCGGGGGCGGGGGCGGGGGCGGGGGCGGGGCGGAGAGTATGTTCTTGCGCAGGAGCGGGACGAGCGCGGGGATGTCCGTTGCGGTGTATTTGCGCACGAAGGGGCCCAGTGTGAGTGCGACAAGTCCAGTTCCTGATCCACCAATTCCGGATGGAAATAAAAACAAGCGGCAGTCTTGTATGCTAGGGTGCAGCACCCGAGTTCGAGGAAGTGCGCCTGGCTGAACTTCCTATAGTCGGACAGACAGACTACGGCGCCTCTCTGGGAAGTATGACTGCTGCAACACCGGAAATAGAAACTCGACACTTAAAACTCAAGTACGTGGTGCAGCGGGGGCACCATGCTCGTCGAAATGAGTCACAGAGAACGAGGCATTTTGGGGAAGGCTCGCACCTGTATCAAATATTCGAATGACACGCACGACGGCCTGAGGGAGTAAGGAGGGTGGAACGTACCCTGTATCCTACAAGATGCTCCCTGCATCGCCGCTCCCTGCACCGCCGCTCCTGTTCCTCAAAGTAGCTTTTCCCAGAAGGAGGACATACTCAACACGATCGGATCGCCTTCTGCGCGCTTCCTTGGCCTTCTTTACGCTCATTCTTCTTCTACATTCCTCCTCTGGTTCCCTGTCTCTGTATTCTACGGGCTCGTATGTAGCAATGGCGGAGTTTCAGCTCGGTGCAGACGGGAAGCGCATGTTGGCATGTGTAGAGAAGGAAGATTTCATGGTCGGGATCGGGAACTAGGGACGCGCCCTGCGGAAGGGCGATTGGTCCTGGAGAAACGGTGTCCACACTCGAAGTCGAGTCTCGATCCGAGACCATTGGCCAACGAAGATTGTTTTTTTCTTCAGATCGTAGGTCTTGCAGAAATATTGGGAAGGAAGAATGAACTACGCGATGGGTACGATCTACTGGGGCTACCTCTTTAGCGGAAGAACGTGAACGGACCGGTTTCCGAGGATTTACATTCATCAGGTCACATCGATCGAAAGCAAGGTCGTGAGCCGCGTACGTTTGGTCTTTCCGCAAGCATCACCCCATCAGCACCTACAGAAAATATAGCGATGACTCCGACTGCGTGACATCACTTTGCTTTAAATTTACCTTGTATCGTTGGACATTCGTTTCCCGTTGCGTGGTTACAGCTCATAATAAATACGCATTACGTTCCGAGTAGGCCCACATGAATACGGACAGAAAGGGAGTCACGGTAGAATAACCTATAGCACATCATCTATGGGTCCACCATGCTCCGTCAACATCTGTACGATTGCGCTGTATCCCTCTCCTGATGCAACCTGAAGCGGGGTCCTTCCGTCCTTGTCCTCGGCATCTGAACTCGCGCCACGGTCGAGCAGCAATCGCACAGTCTCTGTATCGCCTTTGGATGACGCAATGGTGCAACGGAGTCCATCCATCGTTGTCCCAGGCATGTGCAGTTGCACCAGTGGTCGAGCAGCAAGCGCACGATCTCGGTCTTGCCTTCGGATGACGCCAGGTGCAACAGGGTCCTGCCGTCCTTCTTCTTGGCCTCCGCGTTCGCACCATGATCAAGCAGTAGACGCACAACCTTAAGCCTCCCGTCAGATGACGTCAGATGTAGTAGATGTAATGGCATCGAGTCGGACGTCAGGTGTAATGGCGTCGAGTCGTCCTTATCCGGTGCGTTGATGTCTGCCCCATGTTGGAGTAATAGCTTCACGATCTCCACGTGACCAGATCTTGAAGCCTGGTGTAATGGAGTATAGCCTTCGTCGTCCGCAGTGTCGATGCGTACGTCGTGCTCCAGTAGCATCCGAACAACCTCTAAGTGTCCATCCCGTGCGGCAAAATGAATTGGAGTCCGTTGATTGTGTTGTCGCCAATTCGCACTTGCGCCGTGGTCGAGTAGCCACCGCACGACATCGATACGTCCACCCTGCGATGCAGCATGCAGTGGAGTTCGATTCAATTCGTTTTCAATGACATCCACGGCTGCGCCATGCTGATATAATAGCTCTGCCACTTTGAAGTGTCTCTTGTGCAATGCCGCCACCAGTGGACTGTGATTATAACCGCCCCTCGCATTTACTTGCTCGGGATACTCGACGATGATTTGCGCCGCCAGGTCATGAAGCCCACACAACGAAGCATAATACAATGGCGATCCACGATCTGCGGGGGGATCTCCGAAGCCAGCCCAGCGATCGTCGATGTCGTGTAACTCGAGCCACGCGGCAAAATGCGGTTTGGTCGAGTCAAAAAGACGCCGGATCCCATCTTCTATGCGTGAAGACACCTTTCCGAACTGCGCATGCTCCACCCAATGCCGACTGGCATATCCCGCCAACGGAAAACCATCGTCGACAGGGTTATCGTCCACGTTCCCGTCCGACTGGAGAAGAGTTCCCAAGCAAGCCAGGGCGAGAGTCGTGTGTGCGGGTTCGGGAATGATATGAAAGTATGATTTGGAAGCGGCAAGCCGATCGGAAGTCAAGAACTCCTTGACCGAAAAATGCGAGAATTGAACGACCCGGGAATCCCCATCGTCGACTTCGGTGACCAGGCTTGAGCACGTAGAGAGCACGGCTCGTTGCCGATCCTCCCACCGCCAATCCTCCTTCAACTTCGGCGTCGCTCCTTCGGCCTCATCAAAGTCAAGCGCAAGTATTTCGGCGAGCTCCTCGACACGTAGCGGCCGAGCAGCCGCAGTGAGACATTGTAAGAGCCGATGAGCGTGGTCTCGGTTGGCCATCCCGATCTCCTTCAACACCCGCTCGTATGTCTCGTCCAAAGATTTCGGCAATTCGTCGAGCGTTCGCCGGATGCTTTGTGGAAAGCAATGCTGCAACACTTCTAGCTGACAGAAAACCCAACGGAACCTGTCAATAGTCAGCAAGCATCATTGGCACATTCATAGTCGCACTTACATTCCATCAGCTCTATCCGTGAGCGTCTCAATGACCAGCTCTTTATCCTTATCCCTCCATCTCCTCATCGCCGTATCCGAGCCCGCATAAACGACTGATCTGATATAGTCTTCAATATCCTTCTTTTGTCCGCTTTCCTCGTGAATCGAGACCGGGTGGAATGCTAGGGGTTCAAGCGCGGCTCGGATGTCATTCTCCGGACGGCTGGTGATACATATATGTAGATTTAGAAGCTGAAGGCCGACAAGGTCCTTTATGAGATCAAGGACTTGTCTGCGGGCGGGCGGAATTCCAGAGGTATTGGGGCATTCGTCTAGCGCGTCCAAGATGATGTAGATTGGGCCATGGCCAGGTAGCGCGAGCATCTCTTTAAGACATGCAATCAACGTGTTGGTGCTGGGCTTACGTGCGCCGTCGTCGTGTGCCGTATAAATGCGGGAGAGTACGTCGCAACAACTATCGGAACGAGTAGAGAGCTGAGTCAAAAGCGAGGGAAGCAAGTTGTGGAGGTTTTGTTTATCGGTGTCCCTGAAATCAAAATAGAAGTACGCCATAGATACTAGTCCAGCTTCCCACAACGCCATAATGTCCTGGATGATTGCGGAGCTAGTTGGCGGTGTAAGTTCCTAAGGGGTGAATTCGACAAATGATAACGAACCAAAGGATGCTCTTCCCTGAGCCCGCTACAATGATCAGAGGCGAAGGCGATTAAGATCTGAGATATGAAGGGACAGAAGGGCGGCGCACGTTTCCCGTGGACCCACAATAAGGATGTAGTGGCCTTAGACTTCCATTCCATGAATATACTTCCTCGGAAGAACCATGTCGCCGTCCCTTCATGCTGAGTGGTGGACGCGATGTTCTGATTAGTGGATGGGTCTGGAGGAGACAGCCACGCTCGGTGGTCCTTCCATATCCGGCTCCCTGCAACATTTTCGGTCTCAGTAAGCAAGAGCAGCGGGACTAAAGAACCACGAACGCCTTTCCGCGTCGATATTGTTTGCCGTCTGTTGCAATAGAGCATTCGTTTCCATTGTCGTCACTTTGATTACCCGGCCATCTAGTCGCATATGCGTTTATTAGGTTATTTGTGAGTGGTGAACGGGTTGAACGTACCCTTAATAGCCAGGTCGACCTTGTCGCCGACAGCCTCTACTCCGTCCTTGACATGATGTGAGATTTTTAGGACTTGCACAATCGCCATCTGCACCTCTTGCTGCGTCAATTTATCCAGTCGGACCAACGCGTCCTCGACGTCCCTCCTTCCGATCAATTTCTTCAGATATCTCTCTGAATACCTATCAGCGACGGGAAGCGTGTCATCCCGGATCGACTCACTCGTTCGCCCCTGCTTCATCTCCTTCGTCACAATCCCAAATATCCCAAGCACCTCGACCATTATCTTCACGATGATGTCCCTCATCGCATCCGTCGTTGGCACCTCGCTATACTCCTCGAGCCGTCTGAAGAAGCTCTCAATGCGCTCGAAGATATCGACGAGCGCATCTTGGCTCGCAGCAACATCCTTTGCCGCCTGCGTACATTCGGAATCAGAACGGTGCGGATAGGAAGATCCACGATAATAGCTACCAAGAGAAGGACCCCAGCACCGGCAAAAATGACTTTCGCGGGTGAGAACACCTATAAATATGATATCAGAGGGTGGATCGTAGAAGGTCATCGCAATAGGACTCACCAGTCCGACGCCCTCGCCCAGCGCGCCGGAGAAAGCATAAAGGACGTTGACAGTCGGAATCAACCATTTCGTCAATCTGTCATCGCCGGACGTAGATTGTTCGAACTGTTGGACTTGAGTGCGCAGGATGGCCAGGATATCGGCGGGAGAGTTGCAGGTCTGCAACTGGCCCATCAACGGATGTTCGAGAAGGTCTTTCTTCGTCTTCTTCTTATACTCTTTCATGGAAGCATAAAAGATGGTCTGGAAATTAGAAGAAGAGGAAGCCGTGGAAGGTGTCTGAGACATCGCAAACAGCGAGGAGAGAGCCTCGGACGTCTGAGGCCCGGGGTATGATACTAGCACTGCGGGTAAGAAGCGGCCGAGTGGGAACACCAGATCTAGAATAGTTCGCCACGAGGTGACGCCCGCAGTCTTTTTTTTTTTTTTTTTTTTTTTTGGACAAGCGATGTGTTAGATAGCAAAAGATAGTAACTAGGTTACCTAACAGTCCTATCTAACGCGCTAAGGCAATCCTTGGAGGCTCAGAAACAGGAAAAATGCTTTTGCGCACACCCATTGTATGGGTAGTGTGGGACTCAAATGCTAACTTCAGGGGGTCAGAATCTACTACCCACTAAAAAACCTTGATTTGAATTTATCCAGCTGGCTGGTAGGTCGCGGTGCCTCTTAAAAAAAAAATTCCGGGTGCTTGTGATGATGTTTATGTAATGTTTCTTCGGATGTTCAACTTCCCCGAAGGGGGGTTCTGTGACAAGGTTCTGTGTGGCACACATCCGGGTTCAACTTCCCTCATGGGGGGTTCTGTATGGGTGGGTATGTGTGAGGTGGTGTTCCTCGTTCCGGGTTCAACTTCCCTCAGAGAGGGGGGTTCTGTGTAGGGCACGGCCCTAGTAGGTATGTGTGAGGTGGTGTTCCTCATGGTATATGCAGGGGGGGTGCCTGGTGTGGGAAAAACCCAACCATGGTGGTGGTTGTGGTTCAACCCCCCCGTCGTGGTCTGACGCCCACAGTCTTTGACTTTTCGCATACATTCCACGGTCCGGTCCGCTTTTCCCGTTTCTCTGCTACTCGGTTTTAAACTCCGCTTTTTGAATTTGTTTTTATTTCCAGGGGTAAAAAAAAATACTGCGAAACAAATACATGCAAATAACGCGTAAGCAATCAGTTCGTGTATCGGATGTGTGGGAAACGCGCCTACCCAACGCCCTCCCCCACCTCCTATCGTTTCCGCACGTGCGGTCCCCACCCCTTTGCCCCCTACCCCCATTTGCGCGCAATGGAGGCGCAGGACAGGTACGCCCCCCTTTCCGCCCCCGTCTGTCACGATCTTGTGCCATCCTGTCTGTTTCCGACTTGCCTGGTGTCTCCCTGCCTCATGTCTGCTTTCTGGAAGCTTCTACTTACTTCTCATGTTTCATACAGTGTTCCTGCCTTGTGTCTTGGAGGTGCCAGCAGTGTATGCACTGGCGCATGTAAAACCCTGTACCCTGCCTCCTAGTATATAATCTGCTGTCATGTACTTGTATTCGGTATTCTGGTCTTTGAAGAATATAGCCCACTTCTCTTCCAGTCTCCACTTGTCCCCTCTGCTTTGCTGCAGAGTCACTGTCCGCTCTCTCGCTTAGTCAGCGACCCGGCCCGTTCGGCCCACCTTGAGTCCCTTGGACTGTAAACGAACCCACGGAACTCACGCGAGCCGTTGCTCGAAGTCCTGAATACACGTACGTCTGAAAACGATCCGGGTGATCGTAACACCGTCCCCGTTCACGCCGAACAGGAGACCCAAACACCACCCCCACCCCTGCTGACTCGCGAGCGGGGGCTGCGCAAGAAGAAGGGGCATGCCCCCCCGTTCGCGCACAATGGGGGCGCGACAGGTATCCCCCCCGTCGTTCATACGTGAACAGGACACACGGGACAAGCACCCGCAGCCGCCGCTCCCATTTGTGCGCAAGGGAAGCGCAGGAACGAGGTGCGGCATGGGACAGGTACGTCCCCCGTCTCTGCCCCCTGCCCCTCGTTTACACACAAACAGGACACGGACATGCGACACGCGACGGCGTGGGGGAAGGCACGCGCAATGCCCCTTCCCCCCTCTCACCGGGGACCGTGCGCGCAACGCCAGTGGGGATGCGACGGCTGTCATGGACACGTATTATTTTCCCATTTTTCTGTATTTTTACGGATTTATATGGTGAAGATATAAGGGGCCAAAGTACGAGACTTTGTTGGTCACATGATGCCACCATGTGCACCCTTAAGCACATGACCCTGGGATAGTTGTATCCTTAACAGGACAACCTAATCCAGTCACATTCCCTTTTATATACGGACTCTCATGATTGGTAGATAAGGATGGAAGACTCTAGAATGCTCTAGAATACGCTTAGTAGCTTATGCTTACTCGCTGTATTAGGTTTTACTCAGCAGATAAGGAGACGCGTCAGCAGCTATGACAAGTGCATCAGTCAGCACAATAGATAGCACTATTATTAGACACGACACGTCAGCCTCTGAGTCACGGAGTCTTACTGTACGCTTAGTAATAGTGTTTAGACTCAATTCAAAGTCAGCATCAGTAGTGTATATAAACCCTCCTGTAGCGTCCTGAGTGGAACCAACTTGTCCTCTTGGTTCTCCACTCAGGTGCGTATCTTCCTGTATTCCCTTGACTCTCTTTAATCTGAACTTGTCCTCTTGGTTCTCCACTCAGCCTGACACCGTGTGACACCGCATACTGAACTCCTGTATAAGGGCTTCCTTGTGTACTAGCACGCTCCACGTTGACTTCAGGTTCGGCACGTGATTTATCTCCGCGCTAGGCTTGAGTTCTGAAGGCCAGACAGTTCACTTCAACTTTCACTTGAGCTTAGCGTAGCGAGGTGTCATACCGCTACAACGGCCCCCCTCCCGGTTTGCGCGCGGGGCGACGAGAACGGGCGCGCCTCCACACCCTTAGCGCTGCACCGCCGTTTGCATGTGGGCAGCGCGTGAATGGGGGGGTGCGCTCCAACCTGGAGCAGCGCCCCCCTCTCCCCGGGTTGGCGCGCAGGGGCAACGCGCGAACCAGAACGCGCAAAAGCCGCGCCCCTCCCCAAGGGCGCGAATAGGCGACCACGCAGAAGCGCCCCCCTCCCCCTGCCACGCGAGCCCGGAAGCCCCCCTGTATGCACTCCAGGGGCGCACGGGCCGGGTGGTGCACGACCGGGTGGCGTGTGAATTGGGAGGTGCGCCCCGGTGCCCCGCTCTCCTTTGCACACAGGAGCGACACGCATACACGTGCTGCCCTTGTGTGCAAAGCGGAAACGGGGACTGCCGGCCGGGGACAAGACCCCACGCCTCCATTTGCGCGGGAACAGGGGAGCTGCATGGGAAGGGTGCACGCGAACCCGGAGCGGCCCCCCCTCTCACTCCTGCACAGGAGCGATGCGCGAACGGACGGGGTCGGATTGGGAAGGGGTGTGCGCAACAGGGTGTGCACGCGCAAGCGGGAGTGGGGTGCGCACCCCCTTTGCGCGGACCTTTGTGCGGAACAGAGGGCCAGGGCGCGTGGACACAAACAGCGGCATGCAGGGGGCTATACAGAATGGAGCACACACCTCCACTCCTCTAGTGACTCGACTTAAATAAAAAAAGTCCATAGTTTGTGTAATTTTTATTACTTAATAAAAAACTTTTTGACTATATTGCAGGCTGACTCAAAGATCACATGTGTTTACGCAATAATATTTATTAGTTAATAAACGCACTTTGATTTTAGAAAAAAGGGCTTTTTTTTTTTGGACAAGCGATGTATTAGATAGCAGAAGATAGTAACTAGGTTACCTAACAGCCCTATCTAACGCGCTAATGCGAACCTTGGAGGCTCGAGAACGGGGAAAAATGTGTTTGCGCACACCCACCGGGTGGGTAGTGTGGGACTCAAATGCCAACTTGCGGGTTAGAACCTACTACCCACTAAAAAACCACGTTTCGATTGATCCAGCTAGCTGGTAGGTCGTGGTGCCTCTTCCTGAGCGCTCTTCCCCACGTGTTCTTGACGATGTTAATGTAGTGTTTTTTCTGTAGCACTTTCGTTGCTGTTGTTTTATCTTCGGATAGTCTCCGGTTTATCACTTTGCGCCATTTGGTTTCGATTTCTCTTTTTGTGTGTTCTTGTCCGTTTATTGCTCTTTCGCATCTCAGTGTCCATATGAGGTGGGCGGATTCTGATATGATGATTTTTATCAGGCATGTGGCTCCTGGGTCGTGTATTTTTGTTGTTTGCTCTGTGTTTCTCCGGTTGGTTCTCTCCGGGGTTGTTTTAATGCTGAGTAGGTTGCATCCTATGATTGTTCCTGTAGATAGTTACATGAGTGTAGGGTTGTCGACCCAAGGGGAAGTGTAGATAGAGGTGATAGATAAGATAATGGGAAACGCAGGAACGTCACGGTAGACGGAGGCAGATGGGAATGGAGACGGAGACGGAGGTCGTTAGAGCATAAGTGAGTTGTAAAAACTCAGGTGTATTTTCCGAAATCAACATAGACTATAAACGCGTGCTTTGTAATCGAATAAGTAATATACCGTTCCAAGCCCAGCGAGGACATAGTCCTTACATCCGCTCCAGGGCGAAAATTTGACCGTCCTCGGTCAACCACCTTCTTTTTGTTGGCTTTGGTTGTGTGACGGCAGCCATGACTTGCGTGGTGCTTGAAAGCGGCCTCATACGGCGACGGCGGGGTCTTCTCTGGTTGAGGTGCCAATGACAGCTGTGAGGGTGGCCGTGCGAACGACTCGGAGGTGGCACCAGGAGGCATTGAGATTGATGGATGTGTTGCCCGCGGCGGTCACGGCGTTGGTGCTGGCGGGGGTTTTGAAACTCGCCTTGCTGCTCTGGTGTTGGGGTGGGTCGTCGTCGTTCGGCTGAGCTGCATGCCAGTGACATGGTGTCGGGTGGTCGAGGCGGCGGGGAATGTGGAGACGTAGCGCTAGTGGGCAAGGTGGGAGGAGGCTGAGGGTAGTGCATAGCATGGGTTTATAAACCCGTGCGGGTAAGCGCTACCCGTCATACCGGGTACGGGTACGGGTCGGTCACGCGGTCCCCGCGCCAGACCCGTACCCACTGTGTGGGTTTCGCGGGTTTTTTCGAGTACACTACGACATTTTTTTACTACTATTAGACCTAGACATACACATGTGCATATAATATCTACTATTACTAGCTAGTTACTACTACAGGTCCTCATGAGTATGCCAGTGCCCGTCGCAGAGCCAGCCGTCGCGTCCGAGTCGTCGCATGTCGCGACGTTGTTGTATCGTGTTGTCCGAGTCGCCGTTGATGTCGTCTTGTCGTTGTTGTCGGTGTCGCCATTGTCGTCGTCTTTGTCGTTGTCATCTGCTGTTGTCGATGGCAGGACGTCGGCGGTGGCGGAGGCGGAGGCGGGTGGCGATTGGCGGCCATCCAAGTTGCTGTGTCTCGCATGTTGCGTCGCGTTGTTGTCATTAGGGATGCCGTGGTCCGGTCCGGATTGGGGTTCGGACCCGAACCGCACCGGACCGCACCCGAGGTCCGGTTCAGGTTCGGGTCCGGTTCGCCACCCTGGTAGAAGGTCCGGTTCGGGGTTCGCCATTGACCGAAATTGACTGAACCCGGTCTGGACCGAACCGCACCCGAACCTCACATGAGCCTACATTTCTCGAACGAAAACTTATTATCATAATAGTAGTAGCAATACGACAAATCATAATGTAGTGATAGTAATACAGATCTAATCTAAGACATAACAGCAGTAGCGTCGCATAGGCTGGCCGCGACGATGAATGCGGCTGTGGCGAACTCGTGTTGCTGTCGGTGTTGCTGTCAGTGGACGGGGTATAGAGGTCGTAAGATTGGAGGGTGGCGCGCCAGGCGTAGGGCTGCTGGGGCATGTCAGCGAGCGAGTTGTTGCGCCATATTACGCTATTTTCAAGCTGTCAGGTTCGGGCATGGTCTACGAAGGTTATTTGGACAGCGTACCTTCGCTGAAGCTGTCAGAAAGCAGCGCCTCCGTAGCCTGGGCCTCGGGGAACGTTGGGTGTTGGAGGGTGGTGTCGGGCGTCGGGCGTGATCAGGAAACGAGTTGTTGCGCCGTACTGTGCTGTTTTCAAGCTGTCGGTATCGGTGTAGGTGAGTATTCAGACACGGAGGTCTCCAACGTCGCTATCCACCGACCTTGCGCCTGACGGTCCTGGCTGTGGATCGAGGGCACGCCTCTCCCCTGGGGCGGAGTTCTAAGTTCACCCGAGTTCAACTAGTGTTCAACTGAGACCACAACTAGAAGTTCAACACTTACAGTACCTCCATGGATCCAACGAAACCGTTCGGGGATGCGTGTACCCCAAACGGTGGCCTCAAGGAGGCACACGAGATGGATTGGCCCGATGACCCAGATGACATTACCCCGGTATCCAATCGTAAGCAATGCTTCTTCGAACGCGCTTCTCGAACTCACCTTGATTAGGCAAGAGCGCCCCATCTCAGCGACCTAGTGGCCCCCCTACCCAAACCACTTTGAGAGTGTTTGGCATCACTACAACGGGTCAGCGCTCTGCAGATGACGAACCTGTGGGCAGTGCTACCGGGTTGGACAACCGACGGCCGAACCGCATTCGAAAACCTACGGAAAAGGTCAAGGAGGCTCTCGCCAGGGGTAGCGCGCAGTCAGTGAAGAAAAAAAGAAGCGCAGTTGTACTCACCTCAGAGACTGAAGACGACGCACAACCACCCAAAAAAAGGAAAAACAAAAACAAAAAGGATGCCGAAGATGTCAGCCTCATCGAGGAACCCCGCAAAACATCGAAAAGTCATTTATTTTCACGTGCATCTGAGGAATCTCAAGACAGTCGTGTCAATAAAACCTCTAATTCGGATGATTTGGGTAATGCGTCGATGGGGGAGGACGATGTGTCGGATGCGAAGGGAGGTGCGTCGGATGCGAAGGGAGATGCGTCAGATGCCAGTGAGGAATGGCAGTACTCGCAGCTGGAGAAAATGGCTACAAATGACGCAAAAGTAAGTGAGCTTTCTCCCTAGAGCGCTTCGACTCACCTTAGAATGCGTACAGAGTTTAAAAAAGGCCAACCTACGCTCAAGTACCGGGGGGAATATAAAACTCGCTGACCTGATAGGGATATTCAAAGATGGCAAACATCCTAAAAGTAACAGGGACGCGCGATGGTGTCGGTTGTGCAAGATCTGGCTGTCAGGAAATGTTTCGACATGCCGTACGCATATCATCAGGTAAAGTCATGCATCGAAGAGGTAGTATCAATAACTGATGATGGATGCAGACAATGGAACACTCACGGAGAGTCGTACTTGACCGGATGCCAACGCGAAGACGTCGAGCCGAATGAGCGAGTCATGAGTGCCGTGAGAGAAGTAACACCGGGAACGAAATCCCAGGAGCAAGGAACACTGGAAGGATGGTCCGCAGTCAAAGTGCCACAGTGGACGAAGGATGGGCTGAGGGAACACATCGTTGAATTGGTGGTGGTCAACGACCAAGTGAGCGAAAAGGCCATATACGTGACAATGACTCAACGTACTCAACTCGTGACACGCAGGCCTTTTCCCTCGTGGACTGTCCGGTATTCCGTCGACTGCTTACGTTTCAACGTCCTGGTACCAAGGACAGTGATATCCCCCACCGCACGAGCATTGCCAAGGCTGTCCATGAAAAGGCCCTCAAGGTCAAGGATATCTTGAACGACCTCTTTGCGGTGAGCGTGGTTTACGATTTTCCCTAGCGCTCGAGCTCACATGTCCGCACTAGAGCACACCTGGAGAAGTGTCAGTGACGTTGGATGGCTGGTCGTCATTAGCCCGTGACCCGTACCTTGGAGTCACCGTACACTGGGTCCATAGCACCCGCGAATCTCCTACTGAATGGAGTCTTCGTACATTGCTGCTCGCGTTTCGAGAGGTTAAAGGTAACCACTCTGGTGAAAACCTTGTGAAGGTGGTAATGGAGATCTTCACGGCGGCAGGGTTGACGTCCAAGGTAGGTGTCCCATCCTAACAAAGCTTCGATTCGATTGAGTTGGGGGTAGATTGGTTGGATTACTTCGGACAACGTCACCTCCAACGACAAGATGATGACGCATCTTGAAGGTAAGTTGGACACAATTGAACACGAGTGGAATGCGTCGGATCGACGCGTGAGGTATGTGGGCACTCTGGCACTGA
This sequence comes from Lactarius hengduanensis, assembly GCA_021525025.1. Classification (NCBI taxonomy): domain Eukaryota; kingdom Fungi; phylum Basidiomycota; class Agaricomycetes; order Russulales; family Russulaceae; genus Lactarius; species Lactarius hengduanensis. The sequence goes on along the minus strand of JAKELI010000165.1, from coordinate 18,574 downwards.
ATTTCGGAATAACTGTTGACGCTGCGCAGGTGCCTTGCACATATTGTGCACCTCGCAGCCAAGCACATCGTTCAAGCGTTCACTCGAGATGGCCCAACGATGGAGTCGGAAATCCCAATCGGTGAGTTGCAGGCAGACGGAGATCTAGCAACGGGTGGCGTGGGAGACAACGATGACTCAGAGACTTCATATGCGCCTGGTGACTCCCTTGGAAAATTATGGGCCCTCATAAATCAAGTGTGCAACCACTCTGATTGATAAGAGCGAAAGCTGATAGAACTCAGGTTCGACTTTCCCCACAGGCGACGACCTTCTTCTTCAAGTGTTGTGTCGAGGAAAAAGCGCCCTGTCTCGAACTCATAAAGTACATCTGGACACGCTGGTCCTCGATGTACGATTTACTCGAGCGCTGCGTTCTTGTTGCAATTGGTATCCGTATTCTCCCTGGCACTGTCCTATTTCCCTTGTCATAACCATCACATAGGGCATCATGAAGTTCGTTCAGCTCGCCGATGATTGTGCACAAGTCCCCAAGCTACAGAAGAAGAAATACGCCGACTACAAGCTCACCGCCGACGAGTGGAGTAATCTGGACCTACTCCGTCAAATACTCAGTGTACGAACGTTCACCCAAGTGTTAGGCACAGTTTGTCTACTAATCCTTAAATGCAGCACCCCGCTCAAGCTCAACAACAGTTTTCTTCCGAGCGCGTTCCCACAGTTTCCCGCGTATTTCCGACAATCGAGTTCTTACTTACATCGTTGGAAGCTGCTGAGAGAGACCCGACTTTCCAGCCTATCCGTCATGCCATAACGGCTGGCGTCTTGAATCTCTCAAAGTGGTATCAGAGGCTTGATGCATGTAATGTATACGTAGTGTGCAACGGTACGTGCGTCGACTAATATGGTACACATAGCACGCTAATCTACTTAACAGTTCTCGATCCGAACATCAAACTAGGGTATATCAGGAAGAACTGGGGCCCTGGTTTTGTCGAGCGTACCAAGCGGATCCTTGATGCAATCGTGAGTCCCGAGTCCTTCATTGTTTCGATTATTCGAATACTTAGTACTCGACCCAGTTTGATAAATATGATCAAGCTGCTCAAGGCAGTAGCGGAGACGTTGTCGTCCCATCTTCGAAGCCAGGTAAGTACTATAAAACCTCTGAATAACTCGCCCTGACATAGACCTAGCAATGAACGACAATGTAGGCTACGGATGTAACTGGGTGCAGCTGTCGCTCGACGACGACGACGACGACCAACGTACTCATGAACCTCGCAAAGAACTCAATGACTATCTAGAATCTAAACGTGAGGTACCGAAGGGAGGAGTTGTCGAATGGTGGGGTGTATGTATATTGCTTATTGTTAAGTCGTCCGTCTCACTGATTGTTGCTCCACGTCAGCATAATTCCGCCCGTTACCCTACTCTCTCCCTCATCGCGCGAGATTATCTCGCAATTCAGGGGTCGTCTGTCGCCTCAGAACGTGCTTTCTCGAGCGGTCGGCTCACCGGGACCTACATACACAATCGACTCAAGACAGACACATTTGAGGCGCTTCAAATCGTCAAAAGCGCCTTTCGGAATGGCATTCTCAATGCTAGTGAAGAAGCCGCAGCTTACGTGGCAACGGAATGGGACATCGGTGGTGTTATTGACGCAGAAGATTCTTTAGACTCTATTTAGATGTTGTAGTTGTTCCGTTAGTTGCTCCAGTTGTAGGGTTTGTAAACCGGCACAGAACGCGTTCAAAACGAACACTAGTTTACCATCAGTTGAGACAGTTGACTATATCACAAAGCGATGGACGACCAGTGCGTCCCGGTACTCTGTCCGAATCGTGGTCTGACAAAATAAGCCAGAGTGGCACGGGTGGTGCGCCTGACTCACAACTGACATGTACTGATACCCGGCACGATTCCACCACGTGGAATATTTTACCTGCCACGTCTTCGCTCTAATCTCGTTACAACGCTAGAACCTCAAAACAACATCGATGAACAGGAACTATTCAACCTACTCGTTCTACACCGGCAAAGTGGGCACACTTCCTTCTCTGTGCGTGCGGAAGTTTTTGCTGAGGACAGAGCTGTTCTCTTTCAGTCTTATCCCCTCCACGCCCCGAGTGCAAGGTCCGTGGATAGCGACACTGGAGACCTCCACGTCTGAATATTTGCCTACACCGATACCGAATATTTCTTAGCTGATACGAGGCGTCTTCTGACTGCCCTAGTGAAGGTACGCTGTTCAACATAACCTTCGTGGACCGTGCTCAAACCTGACAGGCTGTCACAGCCTGAAGTCTCGACGCTACCCTTTGGTCTTACCCCCTTACGATCTGGGCTTCGTTCGTCGAACACTGACACCGACACTGAACGTCTCCCGGGCTACTACAGAGGCGTCTTCTGACAGCCTCTGTGAAGGTATGTTTTGTTCAAATGACCTTCATGGACCGTGCCCGAATCTGACAGCGTAATACGGCGCAATAACTTATACTTGACTCTACCCTTTGGTCTCACCACCACGCCCCAAGCATGGCCCGCCGATGCCAACACCGATGCCGACAGCGAACGTCCCCTGTGGCCCGGGTCAGGCTACTATGGAGTCGCCTTCTGACAGCCCCAGCGAAGGTACGTTCTGTATAAATGTCCTCCGTGGACCGTGCCCGGGCCTGACAGCTTGAAAACAGTGTGATACAGCGCAACAACTCGCTTCCTGCTCATGCCTTACGTCCCGACCTTACCCTTCGGTCTTACCACCTCCACACCTGAGCACGATCTGCCCACACCAACGCCGACACCGACACCGACACCGACACCGACACCGATACCGAACGTCGGGTGGACATGCGTGCCGACTCGCGGTCATGGGCCCTCTGGCGTGCCACCTGGCCAGAACGAAACGGAATGCGGGCCTGCAGCTCGAAGATTCGAAGCAGGTTGGGTGGACGTGCGCGCCGACTCACGGTTATGGGGCCCACGGCGTGGTGGAACAAGTACCCGTAACTGTAGGCCCGGGTATGGGTCTAGAGCGGGTGTATGTCGACAGAGTAGCTGTAGAACTTCTGTAATGTTTTTTTTAGAATTTTAGAATTTTTTTTAGAATTTTCATGCAGGTTCGGGGTTCAGTTCGGGGTTCAGGCGTGTCTGAGCCCGAACCGGACCTGAACCGGACCGGACCTCAGAGAGGTTCAGGTTCGGCCTGAGAGCCCGAACCGGACCTGGGTCCGGTTCGGGGTTCGGAAAAAATGGCCTCCGAACCGGACCGCACCGGACCGCGGCAACCCTAGTTGTCATTGTCGTTGTTGTCGTTGCTGTCGTTGTCGCCATCGCTGTCGTCTTCGTCGTGGTCGCCGTTGTTGTTATCTTGCTGTTGTCGACGGCAGGGCCCTAGAGATGGCGGTGGTGGTAGGTAGCGGCTGCGCGTCGGGGAAGTGCACTGTGATAAGGTGACTAAGCAAGGCGAACAGAACGAAACCGGCATCACCCGGCCTGGGAACGAATCGGGAACGCACGCTTTATGCACATATGCTGCCAACCACGACCAAGACAATTTCGACAACACCGCGGCGACGACAACGACAACAGCGACAACGGCAGCGACAACGGCGACAACGGTGACAACGACGGCGACAATGGCGACAACGACAGGGACAACAGCGATGACAAACGGCGAAAACGGCTACGACAACGGCGAGTCGGCGACAACGACAACACCGCGGCGACGATAACGACAACAGCAACAACAGCAACAACGGCAGCGACAACGGCGACAATGACAGGGACAATGGTGACGACAAATGGCGAAAACGGCTATGACAACGGCGAGTCGGCGACAAAGGCTGCAACAACGGCGACGGTGGTGACGCGATGACTTGGACGGCGGGCAGTGACAATGTATTTACAGCCGTTTTCATAAAGATGCGGAAAACCACTTTTTCGTTTTTGCCCATCAAGGCACACCAAAAGGTCCATGGACCTTAGCTAATGTGGCACGTGTTGCCACTGGTTGCCGCCTATTTGTCCCCATCATACTTCATGGCTTGCAAAAACTGACGATCTCAAGGCTCGTATCCCTTTCCTCTACTTTAGGGAGGGATACAGGGTGAAGGATATATGTAGGATCCTTGGGTTGGGTAAAACCTTAGTTTATGATTCATCTGTAAAATTGGGACCTGTCAAAAGCTGTCAAAAGCTGTCAAGACCGGTCTTGACAGCTTTTGACAGGTCCCAATTTTACAGATGCTTGTATCCGGAACCATGCGCAACACCACCCTGCTAACAGACCCAAGAACAGACCCCATTCCTTGCCTTGGGGACGTCGTCACATTGTCAAGCATGTCCATGTCAACTTTATCCGCTGTCCCTAAACTGTCCCTAAGCGCTAGGAAACAGTCTGAGAGTGTGTGCAGGATTTGGGGGTGCGAAGCGACGCAGCGTGTCGCGCAGGCCTCTGCGGGGCGCGAGATATTGTATAGGGGTCCGTGGCGATCGCGAACACGTTGGTGTTGAAGGGTTAAAGCCACGCACGAGTACGGCAAGGTCGGGAACGGGAACGAGGTTGGTCAGTTGCAGGCGGTCGGAAATGGTCGCACACGCTTTGGCGCGGCACGAAACTTGGAATAGATGGCCGCCGGGGTCAGGAATGCGTTGGGTTCGAGTTGCTAAGGCCGCGCGCGAGTGCGGCACACTGGGGAACGCGAAGAGCGAGCTTACTGAGCTCTGAGGTGAGAGGATAAGGCTCTGTTCTAATCTGAAGTGTAAAGTAGTAATTACAGGAGCTATATACTGTGGAAGGTAAGATGGGGTGCATTAGATAAACAGGGGAAAGCTAAAACGTGAAGGGATGAGTCCAGAGTGAGAGGGAAACCGAGCGCGCACAGAGAGCGCGGGAAAGCACGAAAGCGCGCGGGAACGCGGCGCTTAGAAAGCGTACAGTGGGAAAGTGTGTGAGAAAGTGCGAGTGAGTGTAAAAGCGCGATTTCACCGGCCAGGGAGAGCACTGGCGTATCACTATATCACCGCCAACTGCTTTCAGCCCGCCATAGCCACCTTGACTGTTCCGTAGCCTATGTTTCTGCCACCAGCCACTAGGCACTAGTCGGTACTAGAAATATTACCTAAGGTCCACGGACCTTTCAGTGTGCCTTGATGGGTGAAAACGAAAAAATGGTTTTCCACATCTTTATGAAAACGGCTGTAAGTAGTATTAAAGTAGTACTGTACATTATGACGAATACTACACTGGCTTCATGCAAAAACATTGAGAGCCGCTCGAACGACACCGGTCATGTGCTGACCCGCAGGGCCAACCCGCACGGGTTTTCCATACCTGCGCAACCCGCCGGTACCCATACCCGCGGCTGCGGGAACCCGTACCCATGAGCCCGGGTACGGGTTTTTGGTGGGTGTGGGTGCGGGTAGAGGTCTAGTCACCCATGGGTTACCCACGCTATGCCCTAGCTGAGGGAGACATGATGAGCGGCGGTCGGTGGGAAGGGTCAAGTGCGAGGGGAGGTTGCGGTATGACATAAGCGCGGGGTTGGCAACTTGCTCTGGGGACGCGAGCAATAGGCTGGGAGGTGGAGGTGACGACGGGGGACGAACAAACAATAGAAGCGGGGGTAAGGACGTAAGCAACAAGCCAGACGGCAACAGAGGATGGACAGGGGTAGGTGAATGAGGTGGGTGCAAAGGTGGATCTGTCGGCGGCGGCGAATGGGTGGGCAAAGGCATGGGAGGCGGAGGTGACGACGTGGGCGGTAAGTCGGATAGCGGCGGACGGCGGGCAGGCAGAGGCGTGCGCGGTGAGGGCACAAGCAATGAGTCGGGCGGCAGAGGTGAATGGACGGACGGGGGTATGAGAGGCGAGGGCAAGGGGGAAGGAGAGAACGTGGGTGACAAGTTGGACGGCAGCAACGATTGGGCAGGCGGAGGTATGGGAGGTAGGGGTAATGGCACGGGAAAAGGGTCAGGCGGCGGCAGCGGATGGGTAGGCAGAGGCGATGGCATGTGTGTAGGTGATGAGTCGGACGGCGTACCAACGAGGGGACCAGCATCCACGTCGACTCGATGTGGTTGAGGGTCCCTCTCACCTGGGTCATTAAGCTGTTGGGACGGCGGGGATGAAGCGATGGGGCGGCTGAGTCCAGGTAGATGTTCGGAACGGGAGCAGGGGGTAACTGGGCGGGTCGGAATGGGGGTAGGGTTGGAGGTCGGTGGGGAAATAGGCATGGAGACAGGTTTTGGCTGTTTGCTTTGCGCGCGGTGCCCGGTTCCGGTCTCAATGTTCGAGGTGGGAGCGTCTCTTACTACTTGGAGACCGGAGTACGTGTTCGGTGGCTTGAGCCCAGCAGGTGGCTGCTCGAGGCCCTGAACTGGCTCCTGTGCGAAGGCTGTGCGTGCACTCATGAAAACATCTTCGAAGTAGAAGAGGTGATAGTTTGACTGATAAGGGGCCTTGAGGCGCAGCCGAAGCTTTGTACGGTCATCGGGGTGGAATCCGTGGAAGAATACAATGTCGCGTTCTTCTGCTGTCAGGTGGCGTGCAAGGACCAGATTTTTGCTGGTGGCTAGAAATAGCCTGAAATACCGTATCACATCGCCTTCGCAATGCATGTGCCTTCTCGACTTGCATTGCACAAAGTCGAATACTCTCTGTCTCATAGCCTCATGCCGTGGTGTGGATTTGCCAAAGATATCTGTGAGGTATTGTAGGTATTCGGGCCACTCATCGCCGCATTCGACGTCGAAGGGATCTAGAGACTTCCAGGAGTCGTGCATTGAAGGGGCTACATAGTGGACGATTGCCTCGGCGCGCTGTTGGTCCGTGAGCCTGCAAGTGTCTGTGTAAGCTTCGAACTCTTGTATGAACTTCTCAAAGCTGTCATTGCGGCCTGAATAGTACATCTTGGATAGATGTTTGGGAGGTGGGAAGTCTAAAGGGGGGCTGGCAGCTCGGGAATTGCTGGATGCGGTGAAGATGACGGCTTTTTGGGGCTTCTTGTAGCGTGTTTCCCAGGCAGTTAAAGAGGTGAGGTTTTGAGATGGAAAAAAAGTTGGGGAGGGGGGCGTCTACTGACTTCCCCTCGCGGTGGGCTCCAGTTGTAGATAGTTACGCAAGTGTAGGGTTGTCGACCCAAGGGGAAGTGTAGATAGAGGTGATAGATAAGATAATGGGAAACGCAGGAACGTCACGGTAGACGGAGGCAGACGGGAACGCAGACGGAGACGGAGGTCGCTAGAGCATAAGTGAGTTGTAAAAACTCAGGTGTATTTTCCGAAATCAACATAGACTATAAATGTGTGCTTTGTAATTGAATAAGTAATATACCGTTCCAAGCCCAGCGAGGACGTAGTCCTTACATTCCTAGGGTGATCTCTGGCCATGTTTCGTCGCTGTGTGGCCACATTTCGTGCGCTTTGTTCCAAATGGTGAGTCTTGTTGTGTGGTTGCACTTCGTTAGGATGTGGTCCATTGATTCGTCTTCTCCGCAGCTTTGGCAGATGGCTCTATCTTCGTAGTTTGGGATGTTGTGCCAGTATCTTCCGATCCTTTGCATCCCATGGAGGGTTTTATAGAAGAACTGTTGTATCTTGAGGCGGACGGGGGCTTTTCTTATGTGTTTCCATATTGATTCGTCTGTTTCTAGGGTGCCGGTTTGGTCTTGGATGTCGTATCTTACTTTTTCGAGGTTAGTGGCTGTTGTTCTTCTCTTCGGATTGGTTGTGTTTTCCTGAATTCCTTTGTATGCAGTCGCTTGTGTGATCGTCGCTAGCTTCGCGCCTTGTAGGTCGAAGTGATTTGGGACTTCTAGGGTGATGTTGTTGATATCTGCCTTTTCTGCTCCTTGTTTTGCTAACTGATCGCTTTGTTCGTTTCCTAGGATGCCGCTGTGTCCTTTTATCCATTGGAAGATTGTGGGGGTGGTTCTTCTTCTTAGGAGGTACGCCGCTCATTTGAACCATTCTTTGTTGCGGATCCCTATCCATCCTTGGTTTTCCCATTTTCTGAGGTGTTTTGTTAGTCCGTCTATGACATATTTGGAGTCTGTTTTTATTCTGAGTTTGGTGTAGTTTGGGAGTTTTTCTAGGGCCGCTACAACTGCTGCGATTTCACCTACTTGGTTTGATTGTGCTGGGCCTGGGACTCGTAGTGCCCGGTTGTGTTCGCTTCCGACTCCTAGCCATATTCCACTGCCGCATCTGGTGTTTTCCTTGCCGTTGTTGTAGCATGAGCCGTCTGTGTAGACGGTGATTTCTTCGTCGGGGATGGCAATGCCTCTTGGCGTGAGGCGTCTTATTGCTGGTATGTTCGATATTTTGGAGGGGTCTGTGAATATTCTGAAGCAGTCTGTTAGGTCGGTGGTTTCTGTTACCGAGGGGTTGAAGGTTATCCCTTGGTTGTCGTCGTTTTCCTCGTCTTCTTCGTTGTCTTTGGCGGTTGACTGTTGGTTGATCTCCAGTCTTCGTTTAGTGAGTGTTAGGTTGTCGTGGTTTGGTGATCTCATGGGGTTTAGTTTAAGCGTTATTTTGTTGATTCTTTTCCATGCTTCAATCGCGCAGCGTTGGGGGTTCTCGCAGCCTTTCTCCCTATCTGTTGAGCAGTCCTCGCAGTGGCATGAAAAGACGGGGTGGTGGATTCCTCTGTCGTAGCGGCCTTGTAGGCGTTCCATGATTTTTAGTAGGTCTTTGATCTTCGTTGATCTGTGGTTTTGTGCTAGACATCTAGATTGCTGGTTTTGCGGGATTGTTCTTTCTATGCCCAGGTGTTGCCATGCCGGGAGATCGTTCCTGAGGTTTTTTGATATGTTAATGGGTGCAAAGTTCGCGTTATGTTTTTTTGCCGCTTTGATCATCCTTGTGGTGTCTCCTCCTAGTTTGTCGGCGCGTTTTCCTTTCACCGGGATCTTCCAGTTTTGTAGGTATGCGTTTACTCTCGTTTCTTCGTTCAGAGATTTGGGGGTTGTTTCGTTTATTAGGATGTCGGTTATGTAGGCCCACGTCGGTCTCGTCTGCGTTAGGTTTAGGTAACCTTTTAGCCATATGATTTTGATGGCCTCGTTTCTGTCTTTTAGGTTTAGTAACTTTATCCCTCCGTTTTCTTTCGGGTTTTCGAGGTAGTTGAGCCCTAGTCTTGGTGCGTTCGCATCGTCCTCCCAGATGAAGTTTCTGATTTCTTTCGTTAGTGCTTCGCGTATTGAGTCGGGCATTCCCTGCGCTTTCGTCAGGAACTGGGTGCGTCCTCCAATTACTATTTGGATGATGAGCCTTTTCCCGTCTAGGGTTGGGTGTAGATGTTTCCATCTTTCTAGGTCGTTGTGTACGAGGTCGACTACGGTTTCCCAAGGGGGTGTTTCGGTGGTGTTGTTCCCTACCCATGCCCCCAGGGAGCGTATTGCTTCTCCGTCTTGGGCAATGTGTACGTCGTTTCTTATGGGTTGGTCTGTTGGGTTTAGTTGGCGTGTCTGTGCTACCTGCTCTCTGTGTCTCTTGGTTCCTATGGGGATTATTTCGGTTTTTTTCTTTGTTGAACTTGGCGCCTGAGGCTTCGCACCATCTGTCTAGGATTTTCTGGACGTCGCCGTAGTTGTCTTCCGCGCTCAGGTAGAGGACCGTGTCATCTGTGAATAAGTTGATGACTAGTTTTTCATTTAGGCCTGGTATTTCGAAGCCTTTTATTGTTTGGGAGTTCCGTATTAGGCACGCCAGTGGTTCTATGCCAATGTCGAACAGGAAGCAGGACAAGGGGTCGCCTTGTCTTACTCCCCTTTTCACTTTGAAGGGTTTGCTGAATTCTCCGTTGATCGCCACTGTTGTGTAGGCGTTTCCGTACAGGGACATTACTGTTTTGATGAAGAGTATCGGAATGTTGAACGCTGCTAGCGTTTTCCATAGGTATTGGTGAGTGATTTTATCGTAGGCTTTTTCCTGGTCTAGGGCTACAATCGCTCCGTTTTTTTCCGAGACCTCCGCGTATTGTGTCATTATTTTGGTGAGTCTAATGTGGTCGAAGATCGATCGGCCGGGGATGAATCCGGCTTGGTCTCTATGTATTATGTGACTGACTGATTCTATTAGCTGGAGCGTCAGGGCTCTTGTTAGTAGTTTATAGTCGGTGTTGAGGAGGGTGATGGGTCGGTAGTTTTCAATGCATGTGGGGTCTTTCTTTTTGTAGATTGGGCACATCCAGCCGTCGGCGAAGAAGGTTCCCGGGGCGATTCCGTATTCCTGGATGTCTTGGTATACCGTCGTGAGTACATTTATTATATCGAAGCCTTTCTTTCCTTCTTCTTCCGCCTTGTCGTTTCGTTTTTTGAGTTCTTTCCAGAATTCGTAGGGGCAGCCATCTAGGCCTGTTGCGGATCCATTCTTGGCTATTTTCAGGGCTTTTGTTACGAACTTTTCTGTTTTCGCGCTGCTTAGTGGGGAGTCGTCTGGGTTCGGGAATTTCTGTGATTCTGGGATTTCTTTCAGGATTTCGTTTATTTTCTTGTCGAGTTCGTCCGCGTCGATATTCTCCATGCCTTCTACTTGGAGCTTTTCGTGGTGGGTCATTGCGATTGTGGCCATTCTGTCAGATCTTTTCTCATATTGGGGTGGGGTTGTGTTTGGAACTCTCAGTTGCGCAATGGTGTCTTGCGGTTTCCGGGATTTGCTAAGGTTAGACCATGTTCCTCCTATCTTTTCTCCGTGGAGGTTGATTTTCACTTTTAGGCGTTCTCTGTTGTTGTGGCTTGCTTTGCCTTCTAGGTATTGTATTTCGTTTGCTAGGATTGCTTCTTGCCAATGTAGGTCTTGGTTTTCGTCGAAGTCCGGTTTTTCCAGGATTTCTTTTCTGTCTTTTTCTAGGTTTAGGAGCTTCGCTCGGTATTTGTAGTGCGCGTTCTTGGCTTCGTAATCAATTTTTGTGATCGCGTTTAGCTTGAAGTTGTGCCAGAGTAGTTGCGGGTTATTTTGGTCTGTTCTTTCATCAATTTGGCTGATGTCTTCTTGGAGCTTTAGTCCTCATTTTTCGACGAAGTCCATCGTTTTCTCGTCTTTTAGGATTTTGAGTGGCATGGTCCATCTTCCTTTCCCTAGGTATGGGGCATGCTTTGGTGCGTATTTCACCATTACTAGCCAGTGGTCCGTGGGGACAGTGCTCGGGGATATTGACCAGTCGAAAGTGTAGCTTGCTTTTTCATTTGAGGTGTAGATTCTGTCGAGGCGAGATTTTATTGGTTTGTTGTTGGCCATGGCTCGGTACGTATACTCTCTTGCTTTGGGGTACGTATGTCTCCACTGATCAAGTATTCCCATGGACACTTTAAAGTCTCTTAGCGCGTTCACTGCTCCTGCATTGTCATGTTTAGGGGGAGTTCTGTCGATTGGCTCTTCTGTTATGTTGAAGTCGCCCAGGACGAAGTCTGGCTTCCTTAGGCGGGTATTTGTTCTCTCTTGGTTTACTTTCTCCCAGAAGCGTTGGTTTTCGTGTTTGTTGTTCGGGGCGTATACATTTATGAGTAGGGATTCTTCGTCTTTCCAGGTGAGTTTGATCGCTATAGCTCTTCCTTTGATAAGTTCGAATTTTCTAATTTGTTCCGCGTCGATGAGGTCTTTGTTGATGACAAATGCTACGCCGGCTGAGGCTCTAGGGTTGTTTTCTAGTTGGGAGTTTATGATTGTGAGTCGTTTACCGAATGCTCTGTGTATGTCCTGCGTTCTTTGTTCATCTAGGTTAGGGATGCCAGGGTCCGGTCCGAAATGGGGTTCGGACCCGAACCGCACCGGACCGCACTCCGGGTTCGGTTCGGTCCGGGGTGCGGTTCTGAGCCCGGCATCCGGGTCCGGTTCGGGGTTCGCCATTGACGAGGTTGATCTGAACCCGGTCCGGACCGGACTGCACCTTGGACCGATGCCGTTGATGAAAAAAGTCGACTTTGCTAGACCCTCTACTAAAAGTGATTGCAAACAGATTTCCGACTCACATTTCGAGTCGTTCAGAGGCATAAGAATATATTAAGAGTTGATATACATGAGGGAGACTTCGTGTCTTTATTACATCCGCCCTCAACCGATCGCCTTCACCATTTCCGCCCCGTCGTCGTCGCCATTGTCGTCGCCGTTGCAATCATCGGAGTCGTCGCGGTCGTTGCCTCGCTCTTGATGCGGTCAGGGTCGTCGTCATTATCGCTGCCGCTGTGATGGTCGTCTTCATCGTCGCCTCGCAGGCGTCGTCGTCGCCACCGCCGTCGCAGCCGCGGTCACTGTGGCCCGTTCGTCGCTTCGCCGTTGACGTGGTCGCAGTCACCGCTACCACCACGACCATTGTCGTCGCGTGTCGTTGTCATTGTTGCTGCCACCATTGTGGTCTTCGTGGTCTTCGTCGTCGCCTCGCGGTCGTTGTAGTACAAACCGTAAGTGATGATCCCGAGACGGAGTCGCTAAGAATGTTGAGAGATATTCGAAAGTGGAGTGGCAGTGGGAAATAATGAGCTACCGGTTGGGGTCGTGCGTGGCTGCGTCGGGGTCGTCACGGTCGGGATCGCATGGGGCCTGCGTGGGGGATGTTACATCCGTGCTGGGACTCGTTACAGTAGCAGGGGACTGGCAAGCACTGGCAGGACAATGGAGCGGCACAGTACTGTCAACTGAGTCAAATAAAAATAAGTCACGTTCGTTGTTGATGGAACATGTGGGAAAGCTTCCCACGTTCTCCACCTTCACTGGACCTCCTCCACTTTCTGGTCCCACCCGCCGCACTCCTGTTCTCCCATAACGGACTCAGGACGCTACCCTCCTGCGTGAAAACCCTTGAATGGGAGAAAAAACACATGGTATTTTTATTATCCATATATCCCTGAATCGTTCGAGTTCTGACATTGATCGCAGGCCCTCCCGCTACCATAACATCGTCGTGGCACGACCACAATCATCCGCTGCACAGAGACAGCGCCACTGCCAAGACCCCTTCCCACTACCGCCTCTACCATCCCCATGTTATCTAACATAGTCGTAAGTCCGAACCCGTCCGTTTTTTGCATCCCTAATGACTAGTCATTATTGTTCTTAGACATCGCCGACAGTGCAAAGCCACTGCCTATGTAGTCCCCTAACCACGTCACTGGGCAGCTCCAGATTCTCCACACCCACGCACCCATAACGACACAGCCGCAACAAGCCCGTGCGCCCATGCAATCCACAAGCAGGCGGTGCGACGACGTCAAGGCGATCGCGGCAAGACTGTACCAAACGACGTTAAGGCTACAATGGCCAAGACGGCGGCAACGACATCACGACGTCGACGACGGCAGGACGACGCGACACGACCCTGGCGGCGGCGGCAGCGAGACGGTGCAGCGACGGCAGCGAGATGGTACAGCGACGACGACGACGAATGTGCGGAGCGGGCACGGCGACGGTATGTGAACGCTACTGTACTTGTAGCAACTTGCAGATAGGTTATCGTTATCCTATTCACAACGATGGGACGGCAGTGGCGACGATCCGACAACGACCGCAACGACTCGGCCAACGACATCGACGTCAGATCGCCACCACGTAGATGGCTCGTACTCGCACCACTCACGCACGCCACCAATTCTCTCGCTTCCTCCATCTCGTCTCACCTCGTACGCACAGGCACACATTCTCTGTCTATGGGTTTCATGCGGGTGCGGGTACTGGTGCTGGTAGATAGCTGTAGAACTTCTGTAAAACATTTTAGAATAATTTTAAAGTTTTTTAAGAATTTTTGTGAGGGTTCGGGGTTCGGGTTCGGGTTCAGCCACGTCTGAGCCCGAACCGCACCTGAACCGCACCGGACCTCTGAGAGGTTCGAGGTTCGGCCTGAGAGCCCGAACCGGACCCGGGTCCGGTTCAGGGTTCGGGAAAAAGGGCCTCCGAACCGGACCGCACCGGACCGCGGCAACCCTAGTCTAGGTGTGTTTCTTGGACCGCTAGGACAGCGATTTTCTCTTTTCTCATGGTCGCGTTTATTTCTGTCCACTTTGTGAACTCCGTCTGGTTCTCCGAGCTGGTATGTAGGCCGTTGACGTTTAGGGATCCTATTCTAATATTTGCTCTTTTCCTCAGTCCTTTTTTTCTGCGTGTTCTCGGGTTTGGTTCAGTGGGGTTGTTATTGGTGTTGTTGTTATGGCGCTGGTTTGCGCTTTCTGGTTCGTTGGTATGACGTTCCAGGGTGGTAGTGTGGTGTTCACTTCGAGGGTCGGTATGGTATGTACCAGTGGCCTCGGGCTCATTGGCTAACGATTGGGCAGGTGGGTTACTCATTGTGGGTGTGTGCTACGTGGACGTGGCGGGTAGATGGTCGGGTTGGCTTCGGGTTTTACCCTTGTCCGTCTCTGCTTTTATTATTATTATTATTATTATTATTATTATTATTATTATTATTTACGCTGGAGTTGACGTATTAGGTAGGGTGGTATGGAGAGTATATACATTTTGGGTACGAGGACTTATGGGGGGTTCAGGGGTTTATTTACGGGAGTTGTGGTTCAGCGTATTGTAACGGTTGTTGTCGCGGTGGCTTCCTGAACTTCCTGCTCTGTTTTGGAAGCGGTTCTCTTCCTGGGGTGCGTTGTTAGGGTTCTTCTTATAGTTGCGTCCGCTTCCATTCCATCCTGGGATGGTTGGGAAGAGGCAGAGTCCTCTGGGATGGTCGTGGGCGTGGCAGAGGCCGCATATGAAGTCTTCCTTGATTGCTTTCCCCATGCCGTATAGTCCTGATTTGTACGGGCGGCTGCGTATGTGCTTCCTGAGTTCCAACCAGGATTCGTCATCCTCGATTATGTCACCGTCGGCGTAGACGTTGAAGTGGGGGTCGTCATTCCCACCCAGGGTTTTGATGTCTAGGTGCTGTACCCTCGTGGATTCTAGGAACTTCACCAATTTGGTTCTCGTGTTGGTTTGTTCCAGTTCGGGTGCTTTACTGACAAGTTTTTGGAGGAGGGCGCTCGTGACTGGGTCGTTCCAGGTTGCCGTGAGGATGGGTCCTATGTGTCTTTCTTCCGTCGTGGCTAGGCCGGTTAGCGTGAAAAGGAACTTCAGGCGACTAATGTTGACGGGGGCGACTTGGAAGGTGATGTCTTTGGATGACCAGACTTTCCTTTCGAGGAGGGTTTCGGCGTCCTTCTTTGATATGCCATGGATCAGGAAAGTGATCGGGGGGCGTTTGCCTCTTTGCCTCGAGATTGACTTGTCTTTATCTGGGGGGGCGACTGCGGCGTTGGCTGCGCCTGTGATCTCTTTTGCGGCGGCCATTAGGGCCTTCGCGACGTGGCGGTGGTTCGGCTGGTAGTTTGCGACTTTGTCGAAAGGTCTTGCTAGGACTTTCCCGGTGGTGAGCGAAAGCCATTCTCTGAGCTGGGTCTTGTCGAGGCCTTCTAGAAGCGTCGCTGGGTGTTCGTCATGGATGTCTGGCATCAGGCCTTTGGTATACTTGTCTAGGGGGTTGGAGAAGAGTGTTCCGTTGTCTAGGTTAAGAGAATTGTCGGAGGCTGCCATGATGCGGGCTAGAGTTTTGGCGTTCTCCTGCTCGTCAATCTCGACGACGTTCTCCTGCGGCTCGGGGTTGGCGGGGTCGTTCTCATCATGTGTTTCTCCTAGTCTCGCATGGGTCTGATCGAACCAGTTCCTGTTGGCTCCCGGGGTGGGTGTGTTGTTGTTTTGGTCTGTGGTTTGCGGCTCTTTGTTGTCTAGCTAGGGATTGCCAGGGGTAACCCTGGGGTATTCCAGGGCTACCCGTACCCGTACCCCAACATACCCGTACCCGCTACAGGGGTATGGGTTTCAACAGGTCAGGGTATGGGTTCACACGATTTTGGCGGGTTCGAAAACCCACAGCGGGTTTTCGAACCCGTCGCTGTGCATCGCAAACCCGTCGCCACGCGTTGCAAACCTGTCACCACACGTCGCAAACTTGCAGGTTAATAAAGTACTACTATTAGTAGTCTAATAAAGTACTACTATTGGTAGTCTAATACTATTGCCACTGAGCGATTTGGGGCGTAATAGGGATGGGCGGCATGGGCGATGTGAGTGCTGAAATCGGGCAGTATGCTGGATCCCGAGGGCAATGGACGTGATGTCGAGAGAATAAAGCAATCTGAAGAGGAGATAAAGCCGTTAGCGAACATCACCAAAGGACAGTTGAGCACGGAAAGTCAATTCGCAAGCTTTCACGCGTATTGGACAGACTTCGCGTCAAGGTGGCCGTGCTCCGTCGATTTGCAGAATGGTTTTCGGTTCACATGAGCAACTTCATGGGCGATGTGAGCACTGAGATCGGGCAGCGTGCTGGATCCCGAGGGCAACAGACACGATGTCGAGAGAATAAAGCCGAGGCGGAGCACGGCCACGCAGTCGATGGGGTCCTGCTTCGCGTAGCGCACGGTGCTGGATCCTGAGGGCAATGTGTCACGATCTCTCGTGCCATTTCTCAGACTCGGATTCGGACTGACTCTCGGACTGGTTCTCGACTCGCGCGCACGATCGGTGAAGCCCGACTGCGACTTGTATTGACTCGTGCACGCCTTGCGGTACCCTGTAGCCCGCACGTGACCTGTGACCGTGACTCGTGACTGTGACTCGCCCCGCCTAGACCCGATCACGTGACCAGTAGCTCGTAGCCTGGCAGTGACGTCATACCCTATGCCCTGTGCTTCTCGGAGGTTCCAGTACCTTCCAGGACATTCCGTTACGACCCTGTACCCTGACCCTGCGCCCTATGCGCTGGCAGACCCTTGACCCTGTGCGCTGGCATTACTACCAGCGAAGAGACCCTGTACCCTATGGCGCTGGCACTACTGCCAGCGAACCGTGACTCCCTGTATATAAGGCTCAGTAGAATGGCTTGTAGTCGCCATTCTAGTTATTGTCCATTTCCTGCCACTCTAGTCCCTTCCTCTCAGCTTACCTGTGTGCCAGCTCCCTCTCTCACTGCCTTCCACCTGAGTAACCCTTGAGGGACTTGTGCTGCGTCACGAGCTGCCCAAGACAGGTCAGCCTCTCCTCGTCGGTAGGAGCACCGCCGTCACGCAAGAGCCCGCGCGTCGGTATACATCCCTTTTCTCTCACTGTCGGTTCGGCTGCACCCCCCGTTCCACCGCCTTTGGCCCGAGCGACCCGGCAGGGTCGTAACACAATGGATGCGATGTTGAGAGAATAAAGCAATCTGAAGAGGAGATAAAGCCGTTGTTAGCGAACATCACCAAATGGACAGTTGTGCACGGAAAGTCAATTCGCAAGCTTTCACGCGTATTGGACAGACTTCGCGTCAAGGTGGCCTTGCTCCGTCGATTTGCAGAATGGTTTTCTGTTCACATGAGCAACTTTGGGTTTCAAAGTATGGAAAGAATTGTCCGTCACCGTAAACGTGTCTACTAACTAAATCGAATCCCATCCAACCACGAGCTCCTCCTCGTCCTCATCGGCAGGGACCTCTGGTAAGACAACGACAGTCTTGATGTCACTATCCTTCACATATCCAAGATGGCTCCAGACCCCAAGACACATCAAGGCACGTGTTGTCTGAACCGAGAGGCGACTACGGACGTGGGATAGGACAAGGCGCCCTTGGCTGAAAACCCGTTCAATGTCGACTGAAGTAGCTAGATAGGAAAATTAAACAGAGAATGGGAAAAGGAAGTTAACTTGAAGTACGTACCCGGTATTGTCAAGTAATCTAAAGCCATGCGGTGAAGGCGAGGATACGCAAGCCTATGTTCATGCCACCAAGCGCAAATGTCAGTAACATGTTCCGGGTCTGTGCTAAGATACCGTTCAAGTTCGTCACGTAATTCCAAAGGTGTTGGGGGCAGCGAGTGCAGGTAAAGTGTCAAACATGTTCCCTGGTGTCGGAGGTGGGGGCTAGGGAGTCAGGGATTAGTTCATTCAAATGGATTGACATACAGCAACTAACAAACCTTGTTAATTGGGTCTTGAACATCAAGATCCATGAACGCGTAGGTCCGATCGAACTCGGTGCGAACAATGGAGTGTGCAGCTTTGGTCCAATTGTCTTCCCATCCCGCGGTCTTGAAGTATTTCAACTTGTGGCGAGGGTGAAGAACTAACGATGGATGTCAGTTGGCATGCCGAATGATAACGCATGGAGTGGGCCTGGCAACTTACTCATAGCGATGCGGTAACCTCAGAATGGTCAGTTTTATTGTAGTACCGTTGAGGGTTTTCTTCCCGATGGCAGCGCAGCACGGATGGGCAAGGAAAAAGAAGTGTCTTGTGTTGCCGTGGCCAGATGAGCGTCGATGTGGTCCATGGCAGGTATAACACGCTGATGCTCGGTGTGTCCCCGAGAAAAAAGAGCGTAGCGTGTTTGAAAATCTGAGTAATGGGTTATTCCGGACTGTAGCACAAAAAAAGAAAAAAAACTTGCCTTCAATGTATCCCGCAATGAATGGCAATGGCCCATTCTTCGTCTTCAACTCATATGTGCGAAGGTTGAAGTCACGGTTGGACACCAGATCGTCAAGGGCAACACGGGTAGGCGATAGCAAAATCGAGCATATCAAACGTTGAGTTCCAGCATGTTGAGACATCACGAGGC